>CM076977.1:26770937-26833437 GCA_039105355.1 Benthosema pterotum
CAGGCTTGTTGTATTTTTATGAATCCTCCCCTCTCTATAACACTAGAATACATTTATACATTTCTGAACAGTAATTCTAATGTCTACAATTTTGCTAATGTATATATATACTGTATATACTGTACGAATCTATGTGCATGAACTAGGAAAATATGTTCTCTATTTTTGTCAACATTCGTTTTACATTTTTTTACTGTGCATTTCAACTAGTTGTATGGCGTGCAATATGACAAATGGATGATAATTCGCATCCCTGAATAGCTGATTTGATGATAATGCAGCGGTACAAGGCCACTGACTTTGCTCATACTATGCATGCTATATGACATCATGCCAGAATTATGCATGCAGCGTAGTTTGCAGGCATGCTGATGCAATCATCAATTTTACCATGCTGACCTATGAATGTGAACAAAGCAAGGAATATAGAGTGTCAAATGACGCCCACGCCCCTCAGAGACGTGCTAATGCATGCTCCAACAGGATGAGCTGACAGAGATATGTTTAGAGAATTAAACAGGACTGACAGGCCAATACATTGTGTGGGTTTAAGGGGGTTTACCCCCAGCCTCCATGCATTCAAGTGCACGTGTGAGCACAACACAACACCAACACACACACACACACACACACACACACACACACACACACACACACACACACACACACACACACACACACACACACACACACACACACACACACACACTTCTCTAATCCTCTTTTTTAAAACTGATCAGACTTATGTTCATCTTCCCAAACCAAAACAAATATAAGGCATGTTAATTCACTGGCCTATCAATATACAGATTATTATTATTATTTAGACTGATACTATGTTCTTGGTGCACTTGCTGTAGCTTATCTGTAAATTAGACGGCACTATAGTACGTGCATGCACGGCCCGTGCATGCACTTTTTTGTGAAAATGCGCGTGCGGGTTTCATGCACGCGCATTTTTGCGCGTTAAAGTGCCCTTTAATTGCCCTCTCCATGCACAAGTTATATGAACAAATTGACAGATTTGCCTATTCTGCAGAAAAGCGTGATTATTAGGCCTGGCCTACATAAATCGCTTTTGTTTTGAACATATATAGGCTAATTAATACAAAATCCTCATGCAGGATATATAATCACAAACGCCAAGCAAACAGCAACACAAACTCAAACTGACAGTTCCAAACCCACTATAAAAGGGCATAGACCTATTTAGTCCACATGATATTTGCTAAGGCGCAAAACATAGCCTAAATTATAGGCCCATATACGAGTGGTTTTCAACCAGTGGTCCGAGGACGACCAGTGGTCCCTGAGAGGGTTCCATGTGGTCCCCAGCTAAGTTGGTTAACCAGATGAAAAGTTTGTGACTTCCACTGGAGGGCGTTTACTTGGATTACTTGCGACACTCCAGTGGAGTCATAAAGATATACTCTCAATTCATCTTGGGAGGATCGCTTCCGTCAAATTACGACTACATATATGCACGGACACACAAACAAAGCAGCTTACCGGGAACTGCCGACGGTTTTCTCCTCGGACGCCGCAGTTTCCAACCCCGAAGAGCTATGTATGAAAATAAATCAGTGTTTTAAGAAATCCATTTCTGTACGAGCCCATCCGAGCCCCCTCCCCCTCCCCCTGGTGTTACTCGACTTCTTCTCTGTCCCCAAAATGAGCGCATCATGGGCGCAACTGCGCTACAGCGTCCCCCGGCCACCCATTGCGGCCGGAGGGTGAACTGCACTTGAATAAATAATAATAATAGATGGAATATTTTTCCAGTTGTTTTCATGTAAATGACTGGGAAATAATCACTCTCGTTTGCGCAGTGCATTTTGAGAAGAGAGACGGAGACTGGAGAGGGCTCAGAGGATTGAGAGAGAGAGAGAGAGAGAGAGAGAGAGAGAGAGAGAGAGAGAGAGAGAGAGAGAGAAACAGAAAACCAGATAAAAAGTTTCAGTCAAAGTATTATTTTTATTTTTTGTTATAGACGATTTTAAGGGTTTATACATTTTGGTTAGGTGAAAAGACAAACTCCAGAGTCTACAAGGTAAAACAAACCCCTAGAGTTTGTTCATATTATAATTCTTGATTTTGATTCTTGCACTAGATTATTCTAGTCTAGATTATTTGTATATGAAATTTAAAATTTGAATCAATTTATCTTAACATTTTCTGCTTTGATTCTGTGTTAAGTTGAGTCATGTCAGTTTGTTTTCAATTTTATATTTTTTATTTTTATTTTTTTCCTTTTTGTTTTTTTACAGCACATAGACACAATGTCTCAGCTCTGTATAGGCTGGCAAGATAGGCTTTGTAAAGGGCCCCAAAGGCTACAGCAGATTAAAGTTTTAAATATTGAAAGCCCTCGCATATTGTGTCTGTGCTGTAACAAAACAAAAAGGAAAAAATATAAAATTAACAACTGAAAACAAACCGACATGACTCAACTTAACACAGAATCAAAGCAGAAAATGTTAAGAAAGATAAATTTCAATAATACAGACGATCATATACAAATAATAATCTAGACTAGAATAATCTAGTGCAAGAATCAAAATAAAGAATTATAATATGAACAAACTCTAGGGCAGGGGTGGGCAATTATTTTTCCCAAGGGGCCAAACAAAATACATAAAATATTGTGGAGAAGCCAAGACTAAAGGATGAACTAAAGTCTGTGTAATATTAATTTAAATTTCAAGATAATTTCGAGTATGACCAACCATTTTGACACCAGGGCCCTCTATTTATTCAGTATTTGAGCCACAGAGGACCAACATTTGATGACATTTTAGCCCCACAGACGCCAAAATTGAAGATTTCTTTTGTTTTTGGTCACAAAAATTACCATTCTTTTACATTCCGTTATTGTCTAGACTTTGGGCTAATTCAAATGATGAATATTTTAACTCTTGAGAGTGTAAACATGAAACCAAATAGACCCGCAAGGGTCCATTTGGTTTCATTTTTACGCTCTCAAAGAGTTACATCTGGTTAACCAACTTTCCATATTTAACTGGAACTCTCTCAAGGACCACTGGTGGTCCCCGGGCCGGTCAGAGTCAGCCAAAGGGCCGCATTTGGCCCCCGGCCGCATAATGCCCAGGTATGCTCTAGGGCAGGGGTGGCCAACCTGTGGCTCGCGAGCCACATGCGGCTCTTCAGCTGGTTACATGCGGCTCTTAAGGGGCTTCCACATGAAAGCGTCAAAAACGCTCGGAGTGGCGCAGTCATGCATTCCCTATACCAGTGGTTTTCAACCTTTTTTATACCAGGGCCCACCATTTATTCAGAATTTGAGCCACGGACCACCATTTGATGACATGTTAACTCCACAGACCCCAAAGCTAAAGATTTCGTTTTACTTTTGTCAACAATTCCAGCCTGGATTTCAGAGAAAACAAAACAGTCTAACATACAGATCAAAATGACCATTACTCTTCTCTAGTTGTGTAGACTTGGGCTAATTGACGTGATGCATACCGTATTTTAACTCTTGAGAGTGTAAACATGAAACCAAATGGACCCGCAAGGGTCCATTTGGTTTCATGTTTACGCTCTCAAAGAGTTACATCCGGCAAACAAGGTTTTATAACCGTTTGATGTGGCTCTTTGCAGTAACACAGTGAAAAACGTGGCTCTTAGTCTGTGGCCGGTTGGCCACCCCTGCTCTAGGGGTTTGTTTTACCTTGTAGACTCTGGAGTTTGTCTTTTCACCTAACCAAAAAGTATAAAACCTTAAAATCGTCTGATAGATAAAGAAACAACAAGGTCTAGTATAAAAAGCTATAACTATAACAATAGTTAATACTTTGAAACTTTTTATCTGGTTTTCTGTTTCTCTCTCTTTTTTGCTCACTCCTCTCCTGTCTCTGTCTTCCCAAAATGCACTGCGCAAACGAGAGTGATTATTTCCCAGTCATTTACATGAAAACAACTGGAAAAATATTCCATCTATTATTATTATTTATTCAGGTGCAGTTCACCCTCCGGCCGCAATGGGTGGCCGGGGGCGCTGTAGCGCAGTTGCGCCCATGATGCGCTCATTTTGGGGACAGAGAAGAAGTCGAGTAACACCAGGGGGAGGGGGAGGGGGCTCGGATGGGCTCGTACAGAAATGGATTTCTTAAAACACTGATTTATTTTCATACATAGCTCTTCGGGGTTGGAAACTGCGGCGTCCGAGGAGAAAACCGTCGGCAGTTCCCGGTAAGCTGCTTTGTTTGTGTGTCCGTGCATATATGTAGTCGTAATTTGACGGAAGCGATCCTCCCAAGATGAATTGAGAGTATATCTTTATGACTCCACTGGAGTGTCGCAAGTAATCCAAGTAAACGCCCTCCAGTGGAAGTCATATATTATGGCTAGGTGAAAACCACTGTCATAGGATGAAAAGTTGGTGTGGAAGATTATGTAAATGACCACCAACCAGGGACAATTAGTGCTCTCTAAGATCTTATGGTGTTCATCTTTATTGTTTGTGAATTGATTCTTGGTTACTGCTTCTAAGCAGTTTTGGTTCAGTGTGATCTAAAGCGTCCACTAGGTGGCAACATTGGCCCAATTCCTCTCTGTGATTTTAGTTGCTACAGGGCAATATTATGTGAGAGGTTAGAGTTCATTCAAAATCCAAGATGGCGCCAGCTGGTTCATAAAGAACTTTTGTCAGTCTTGCCACAAAGAAATAAGCTAATCTAATGTTTCTAACACCCCTTGGAAGGCGCAAAGAGGTTTGTGGCAATAACATTTCATGGTACCAAGAGTGTGTGTATATTTAAATGTAGTAAAAAAGATCGTTTTTGTGAACACTTGAAGCTATAACAAAATGAATGTGACAAATGTGTCTTTGTGTTCCAAGGCATGTTTGGGTTTCATGGTTAATTTTCATGGTCTGATGCCAATTTATAGTGCTAATGATGGCTCTTTTGTGCTGTTAATAGGCTATGATTTACTTATCTTCCAGTTTGAAACTTATTTTGGCTAAAGGGCAAGGTTTATGACTTTATTATAGTTGACTGGATTCTTATTATTTTGTAATATTTTTCCACAGTTTCACGGTGCTTTATGGTGTCTACAAAATAAAAGAGCATCAGTACGGAACTCTACCGTCTCTTCCTTCAATATTCTACCCAAGCTGAGGGGCTGTTACAGTGAAACTCTACGCCAGACGACACCAGTGAACCATCATTGACTTGACAGAGACATCCATCCTGTGTGATCTCTTTCGTGAGTCCTCATCTACCACCTCTAAGCAAACAGAATGTCGGTGAACGAAGAACAAGCAATCCAGATCGTAGAAGCACAAGTAGAGGCACAAGAGGAGGACACGTTCGATAAAAGGTCAGTGAGCGGAGAACAAGCAAGCAAGATCGTAGAGACACAAGAGGAGATCACAAGAAAAAGTACAAGACAAAGAACACTCACAGAGAAAGGAAAAGAAATGTATGAGAAGGATATCAAGAAAAGAGAGAAATCATTTAATAGAGCTTATGACACCTGGAAGATGATTGCTCGGGAAATAGGGTGCAATTGAAAGGTTTCTGCGCTCTAGAAGAGCTAGATAAATTAAACAAAGTGATTCAGACAAAACGTGATGATGTTTGCCTTGAGTACCAACAAATTCTCCAGAACCAAACCCCATCACAGGAGATACTGAAGAGGATGGAAGCCTGCGTCACTCTGACAAACGAGATAAGTGATCTTGTGTCTAAACGAAAAGAGACTATTGAAGAAAAATTTAATGACAGACTCGAAAAGGACAGAGTAAGAATTAGACTAAATAAGGAAGAGTATGGGTCTGTCTTTGGTGACACTAAAACCGAAACGATTTCAGAACATTCAAATAACTCAAGCAAAAAGGCTGATGCGGAAGCAGAGCTTGCAGCTAAGATGGAAGAGGCCAAGGCCATGAAAGAAATTCAAGCTCAAGAAGAACATATCCACATACTGGAGAGTGAAGTGACGCAAATGACGGCGGCAATGAAGCAGAAGGAGACAGAGTTTAAAATTAAGCTGGAGAAGGAAAGGACAAAGCTACAGCAGTTAAAGGCAGACACGGGAGTCAAGGTAGCAGCAGCCCGCGTGAAAGCCTACGAGAGTTCTGGAAGCGATTTAGAAGAAGAAAATTATCCAGCTCACCAAAGGCTTAATCCAAATGCTGCATCGTTTGAACTTAAAGCATCTCCTTCAGCGTCAGCCAACCAAGATGCTGCCGGTCTGGTCCAAGCTATTGCAAGCTCATTAAGTATGAATCGACTGCCTACACCGGAACCGATAATATTCAGCGGCGACCCCATGAAGTTTCTTGAATGGAAAATGACATTCATTGCCTTGATTGATCGAAAGCCCCTCCCCTCGAGCGAGAAGATGTTCTATCTGAAAATGTATCTTACTGGAGAAGCTCGCAAGGCAGTGGAAGGCTTCTTCTACAGAGACTCCGAAGATGCATATAGAGGGGCATGGGCAGTGCTGCAAGAGAGGTATGGGAATCCTTTCATCATCCAGAAAGCCTTTAGAGATAAGCTCACGAAATGGCCTAAGATAAATGCGAATGACCCTTTTGCACTTCGAGAGTTTGGAGACTTCTTACAAGCATGCACGGAGGCAATTCCCCACGTCAGAGGACTGGCTGTTCTTAACGATTGTGAAGAAAATCACAAACTGCTCAATAAACTGCCTGAGTGGATCGTACGAAAGTGGAGCAGAATTGTAGTGGATGAACTGGACTCGTCTGGAAATTATCCAGGTCTAGCAGACTTCACAGCGTTCCTGAACAAAGAGGCACGGATAGCTTGTAACCCCATTGCCTCCCCAATACAGTTTAACTCCAAATCCACCGAAGAGAAGTTTCCCAAGAGAGCCAAAGCCTTTTACACAAACACGGAAGAAGAGGATGAACCCTCAGAGACAGAAAGCTCACCCAATAAAATGAAACCACTATGCTCTGTCTGCAAAGAAGAAACACATAGCATTGTGAGGTGTCCCACCTTTGCATCTAAGACTATTGGAGATAAAAAAGCATTCATTCACCAAAACGACCTTTGCTTTGGATGCTTAATGACGGGGCACAAAAGTAAGGAATGTAAAAGACGACACACCTGTAACACTTGCAGCCGTCGTCATCCAACATGTCTACACGAGGAGAGAACACGCGGGCCAGTGGAAGCAACAAAGAGTGACACAGCTACAGTGAAAAATGAAAGACAGGAAATCCACAATGTCGTATCGCATACAACAACACGGTGTGCACAAGCCAACACCACCTCTAACATTGTCCCAGTATTTGTGTCGTCATCTCAAGAGCCACAGAAAGAAGTTCTCACATACGCACTGCTTGACACGCAGAGCGATTCAACGTTCATCCTAGAAGGTCTACTTGACAAGTTGAATGTAGAAAGTCAAACAGTGAAGCTGAGACTCAGTACAATGACAGCTGTGGACACAGTTATTATGAGTAAGAGTGTCAGCGGTCTACAAGTTCGAGCAATGAATACTGGAAACAATGTCAGTGTACCACAAGCCTACACTCGTAGCTTCATCCCAGTAGACAAGTCTTACATCCCAACCTGGAAAACAGCACTACAATGGCCTCACCTCAAACATCTGGCGGAGAAATTGCCAGCACTTCAAGACTGTGAGGTGGGACTATTAATTGGCTGTGACTGTTCAGAGGCACTAGCTCCACTCGAAGTCGTCACAGGAAGCAAAAACGAACCTTTCGCACAACGAACAGAGCTTGGATGGAGCATTATAGGCACATCTAATCGTCGTCCAGAGCTACAGAGAAACCAGAGCATTGTGCATCGAGTTGCTGTAAAGGAAATGTCGTCTCCCACAGCAACTGACGTTCTGAAAACCCAGGAGCCAGGCCTCATTGAAAGGATCTATAGAAACAAATGTGAGTCAAAGAATGATGCTTGCTTCATACATTCGCCCAGCGACAACACTCAACTGAAAAAATCAAGTGACTCAGCACTTAGAGAAGCCAATAGACTAATCATCGAAGCGCAGGATTTGTGTAGAAGAGAGATCTCACATCCGCATCAATTCAACTGGAAGGACTGCGCAGACTCCTCCGAAAGAGCTACAGCCAACGAACCTCAGAAGTTCAAACCAGGTGCAAAAACACAGTACGCACTTGGCACTCAACGGTCTTTCGAAGAGGACACCATCAGATTCAATGTCGACATGATAGAACAGTCTTCAAACTGCCTTAATGGACTACGGCCAGTCGACATGAAGCCACGGTGGGAGGACTGGAAGAATGGTATTAAGTTCAGAGAAGGTGAAATGAATAAAGTTACAACTCGCATGACTATGACTATGGCAGCACTTAACTCCTTTGAGTGATAGAGACACTTGTTCCAAATTATCTTCGATATATTGATAACAAAAAAAGGGGAAAAGAAAATGACTTTTGTATTGTGCTACACATTTTTGCAAACAAAGAAAAAAAGAGTGGTCAATTGTTGATTGAGAAATCCTGTATGATTCATTAAGGTCTCTCGAACTGTATTTCATCATAGCAGGATTTGGTGGGAGTGTAAATGACCACCAACCAGGGACAATTAGTGCTCTCTAAGATCTTATGGTGTTCATCTTTATTGTTTGTGAATTGATTTTGTTTACTGTATTTCTTGGTTACTGCTTCTAAGCAGTTTTGGTTCAGTGTGATCTAAAGCGTCCACTAGGTGGCAACATTGGCCCAATTCCTCTCTGTGATTTTAGTTGCTACAGGGCAATATTATGTGAGAGGTTAGAGTTCATTCAAAATCCAAGATGGCGCCAGCTGGTTCATAAAGAACTTTTGTCAGTCTTGCCACAAAGAAATAAGCTAATCTAATGTTTCTAACACCCCTTGGAAGGCGCAAAGAGGTTTGTGGCAATAACATTTCATGGTACCAAGAGTGTGTGTATATTTAAATGTAGTAAAAAAGATCGTTTTTGTGAACACTTGAAGCTATAACAAAATGAATGTGACAAATGTGTCTTTGTGTTCCAAGGCATGTTTGGGTTTCATGGTTAATTTTCATGGTCTGATGCCAATTTATAGTGCTAATGATGGCTCTTTTGTGCTGTTAATAGGCTATGATTTACTTATCTTCCAGTTTGAAACTTATTTTGGCTAAAGGGCAAGGTTTATGACTTTATTATAGTTGACTGGATTCTTATTATTTTGTAATATTTTTCCACAGTTTCACGGTGCTTTATGGTGTCTACAAAATAAAAGGGCATCAGTACGGAACTCTACCGTCTCTTCCTTCAATATTCTACCCAAGCTGAGGGGCTGTTACAGATTAATGGTCATTATTTATCTATGTTTGCATGTTTTGTCTCCCAAATCCAGCCTTGTATTGTGGACAAAAGCAATCTTTAGTTTGGGGGTCTGTGGGTCCTGCATGGTCAAAAAGGTTGAAAAGCCCTGCTATATACAACAGAGGTGCTAAAGTCCAGGAGGAGACATTATTTTTCATATTATTTTTACAAGTTGACAGGCAGTGCGTGCTTGGGCTCGGCGACCCGTGTTCCCACCATCATCATCCTCATGAGTCACACAGCCCTCCCCGTCAGAATCAGAAGAACACAATGTCACCAGATACATAATATTTCACGTTAAACTTTCAGCAGCAGGCAGCAGTTCAGTTGGCACGGCGGCCAATGGTAATTAGTTAAAGGGGAACTCCACCCATTTTCAACATTTTAATATGTCATTAATATACCTTAGAGATGTTGGGTTTATATGATAAAAGAGTTCCCCCAATTCTGTATTTCCTAAAAATGGAGGTCTGAAAAAATCATTAACATGGTGAAATATTTTCTGATGAAATCATCAAGCTGTATTTCACCATGTTAAGGATTTTTCTTTCAGACCGCTTTTTCCTGAGATGGTACAGAAGGAACCAAATGGACCCGCTAGGGTCCATTTGGTTCACATTTGTATCCTCTAAGGATTTTTTTGAAAATGGGTGGAGTTCCCCTTTAATGCTATATAATTCCTTATTAGTGAGAAATAACAGTTATATAGTAAATGCTTTGGCCTACCTTATACTCCAAATGTGCTCTTACGCTCTGGTGATGATTTCCCTCGCAATTGCATTTATATCCAACGTGTCCAAAAAGTCACTGTACGTGCATAAGGGTAAGATGGGTGAGCCTTTTCTGGGCCATTGTGCTGCTCGTAAAGCTTTTCAGGCGCCGAAGGATGGAGAAGGATTTCTCTGAGAGGATGCAACCGATATTGGCAGACTGAGGCACAACTTTATTAGATTGAGTGATTGTTCCGAGTGAGCTTTTGACTTCTCGTGCTCCCTGAACTTTTCTCCTGGTTTTAGTGAAACTACCTTTAACAAACGCGTGCTGTGCACTCTCTTAACTCAGTGGTTTTCAACCGGTGGTCCGGGGACCACCAGTGGTCCTTGAGAGTGTTCCTGGTGGTCCCCAGCTAAATGATGGACAGTTGGTTAACCAGTTGTAACTCTTTGAGAGTGTAAACATGATTAAGCCATGAAGCCTCTCCGTGGCTCAAATCTTGAAGAAACAGTGGGCCTTCGTGCCGCAAAGGTTGAACCCCCCCCCCTCCACTGCGGGAATGCAATAAAAGCACATGACACACAGTCCTTGTCCTTCACGTATTGTAACCATGGCCATTTCCCAAACCAAACAGGCTGGAATGATCTGTGAAATGTTTCCTTTCCAAAAACGCCTCCCTGGGAAGTTGAAGTCCTTGGGCTGGAATGGTTGATCAAGTTATAGTGGAACAGCAGTCGCCTGGCCCTGGGAGCTAGTGCTGCTGCTGCTGCTGCTGCTACGCTCGGCACGCCGGTGGACCAGGGCCGGATTCAGTCAGCCCTACTAGGGTGGGCTGGAAGAATGGCAGGGTGGGCAACTCCAAAGTTTTTCATATGAAGCAGTGTTTTACAATCTTTTTGGCACCAGGACCCACTATCTATTCGGCATTTGAGCCACGGACCACCATTCGATCGC
Source organism: Benthosema pterotum (assembly GCA_039105355.1). Classification (NCBI taxonomy): domain Eukaryota; kingdom Metazoa; phylum Chordata; class Actinopteri; order Myctophiformes; family Myctophidae; genus Benthosema; species Benthosema pterotum. Next base: position 26,781,924 of record CM076977.1, read on the forward strand.
CCAACAGACCTCAAAACTAAAGATTTATTTTGCTTTTGTCCACAATCCCAGGCTATATTACCTTTCATTGGGTGGGCACGATGCACGTTTGGGTGGGCTGCCCACCCCTGCCCCCCTCTAGATCCGGCCCACTGCTGAACACTACTAGCATACTGGTGGTGGTGCTGCTGCTGTTATTGTTGTCCACCTCATCCGAGGACAACGTCCACTTCAAACAGTGCCACTTATCCCAGTCGGCCCTGCTTAACAACAGCGTTGCTCCTGCTTCTGTTGTTGTTGTTGTTATTGCTGCTGCTGCTGCTGCTGCTGCTGCTGCTGTCCACCTCCTCTCCCTCCGACGACTTTTCAACAACGTTAGCACTCCTCCCCTGTTGTACACTGCTGCTGGTGCTAGGATGTACGGGTTCTTGAACTACACTCGTCTTGGGCTTGGGCCCACCAAAAAAACATCAAATTCTCTTCTGGGCCATGCTGACAACACCACCAAACTGTCAGGCTCAGCTGAGCAGTGAATTCAAATGGCGCGGCCCATGCATGGGCGGGTGTGGAAAGGAAAGGTAACCGGAAACAGCATCAGCAGCAGAGCAGAGGTAATTATACACATAAAAAAGGCAAGCCATATTTCATTTTATTCTCCAACCAAGTCATTGTATTTAGGCTATATGAATAATATTTTTAATATATTTTTATTTTATTTTTTTCCTCCTATATATATTTGAGGGGGTGTTGTGCCTGGGGGAGGCAGTGCTTTTAACTCCTGTCTGAGGGGAGGGGGTGCTATGCTACAACCCCCCCAGCACCCTATGTTCCCTTAGCCATTATGACCATATTTTAAGTCACCCTGGTTAAGATCAGCTAAATAAACTCTAAATGTACAGGTAGCTGGGGTGGAGGTGGGTGGGCAGCAAATCTTTAAAGGGGAACTCCATTCTAATATGTCATTCGTATACTCTAGAGGTGCTGGTTGGACATGATAAAAAAAAGTTCCCCCATTCTGTGTTCCCAAGAAATGGAGGTCTGAAGAAAACCACTAACATGGTGAAACATCTTAATGACATCATCAAGATGTATATTTTCACCATGTTAATGGATTTCTTTAGATGCTTCTTTTTTCTGAAAGCGTACAAATGGAAAAAATGTCAAATGGGTGGAGTTCCCCTTTAAGCATGCAGCAGCGCAGCAGTATCAGTGTGAGCAGTGTGGTGTATTTCTGCTCATCTCAGAGTTCCATTGACATTTACCTAATTCCTTCATGTAGATTGACAGTGGCGGCTGGTGACTTTTTCTTTAGGGAGGGCGCTATTAAAAAAAAAATCATAATAATAATAATGATGATAATAATGATGATAATATAATAATATCATCACATTCAATGGAAGCAAAACAATGAGTTGGTGTGAATGGATGCTGTCAGCCAATCTTTACCAGCTCTTTGAAAATTAAGGTCCTGGGCCTCCTGGGTAGGCTACTGGTGTAGGATAGGCCTACTCTCTTCCTCTGTCCTTGGATTTTTGTGTGATGATTACATTTATCTGGTTCCAGCTCTTTACTGTATAGTTAAAAAAAAAAAAAACCCTGCAGTGTTTTGCTTTCAATTGGTGTTTTCTGTATTGCTTTATAGTTATCTTATAATATCTTTGTCTTGTTATTCCATTATCAAAATTAATTCAACTACTGTATATTCCTCCCTTTACCTGGCTCTGTGTCTCTTCATTCATGTCTGTGGTGGAGTTGTGTTCAACTCTATGTAAAACTGTGTTGTGTGCTGCCCTCAAGTGGTTTGGTCGCGCACATTTTGCGACCGGGATCGCTCCTACCGTTTGCATTGAAGTCAATAGGACCGCAATGCATTGCCCTTCAGTGCAGAGCTCAATGCCTAAAGACGAATGCGAACCAACACGTGAGACTCAGTAACCTATCTACAACGTAAACAACTTTTGACATTTCATGGCAGTATATTACAACTTTTAATCACTTTGTGGTTAGAGTGGGCTTTAGTTACCTATATTATATACAATTTGCCATGATGGACTGCTTATTTAAAGAAAATGACAAGCTGCAGATTTCATTTCTCCGTCATTCATGAGGTAGGCTATTGCATGGTGGTGCAGCGCACATGCACCCCTAGTCACCGGCCGCCACTGCTAGATTGACTGCATGAAGGAATTAGGTAAATGTCCACTCTGAGATGTATTGAAATGAGTTGAGGGTCCATGCAGGCTTTAAATCCATCGTTCCTTTTTATTGATCAACTTCAGTCAGTACATTACAAATATCAGCATTCAGGAATCATGATTCCTTAGTACAGCAGGTGGAGGCAAGAGGCTCCTCAGGTCACCTTCACTTTCAGTACTGTCCTCTCAATACTGTTCTTCTTCTCTTAAAACCTGTCTATAGGCTATAATACATTATCAAACATACAATGGGTGTGTCTTGGTTCACTCCTCAAAAGGTGCTGTGTTGCTGCTACCATTAGACTCTGCTTGAACATCCAAATAGTGGAAGATCCATCTCTGCAATCAGTATGTAGACTGCTTGTGACATAATGCAGGTGGCTTTTTAAAGCTCTCAGATGAGAAATGGTCTATCACTCAAAATTGAAGTCAGTCTGTATGGCATATTTGGAAAGCATAAACTATTCAAAACCCCATTCAGCAGCACAGACAAGCACACTGCTCAATTTGTTTATTTGTTTATTATTTATTATTATTTCAAACATCCAAATATGAAGCCTGCCGGTAACCAGGGCCAAACATACAATGGAAATAAATAACCAATTTTCAAGCTCAGAACAAAAAAAAAAGAAAGAAAAACATTGCATGGATACACCTGGAACATATCCTCTGTGAGGTCATTAGTGGAAATCTCAAAACCATGTGCGATGAGAATGCCTATTTCCTTGGTGGAAGTACTCCGAGCTCCCCACCACATGAATACAATTCACTTTTTGGTCAGAGAGGCATGATTTGCACCCTCTACTGTTATTGCCAAGGGAAAACCTTCATAGAGAATAGTTTTACAAAAACAATCACTTTTACTTTCATTTTTCTTTCCAAAAAGTGCATTTCACCAAGGAAACTATAAAGTAAGCTTATCACAGGCTTAATTACAATCTTTGTATTTTAGCCATACTACTCTACTGCAAGGCAGAATCATAGAAGTGGCACGGTGGTCCAGAGCAAAAGGAAAAGGCCAGGGCCACACAATCCATTGCTCCAGAACTACTCTGATGGGACTGGGAGTTAGATAAATCTGGCACGTGGAGGAACTAGGTTGTGTGGGTTGGCTCCTGTCCGGTCCTAACAGTCAGACTTCTTCTTGAAATATTTTCATATTCTGTTGAGGGAACAAGGAGCCTACTTAGTACAGAGCTCTAGGGGTCCCCAGTCAACTAAGTGTGAAGAGTTTAAGTAGTTAACATTTAACTGTCTTCTGGGATGTGAAATACGGTGCAGCCCATTACGCTGTCCATGGCCCTTTAATATCTCCCCTGAAGAAAGATTAATTAAGAACTAAGCAAACAAAGGACAGAAATTGGTCTTTCCCTGCCAACATTAGCTTACAGTATAGCCAAGTCTCAGATCCCCTCCCCGTTTTCAAACCCATGCATGCAGTGAGTAAATGATGTAATTCAAGGTAAACCTGTACCCAAAATGCTGTGATCAAAGCAAAAGTTGTGTGTCATTTTTTTTTTCAAAGAGCGCCCAGAGTAAGGGAATCCCCCCCCCCCCCCATGTCTGTCTCTCTCTCTCTCTCTCTCTCTCTCTCTCTGTTTGTGTGGTAAGGGATAATAATTATTAACGTGTTAAACTAAGAAAGTAGGCTGTGTTGTGATGCATTGGTTATGTATGTTTGTTTGGTACTTGCAGAGCTCCAGCCAGGCACAAGGCACGAGGCGGTGAGATCAAAGCATGTCGCTACTCTCCTACTACAGTGCGCTAGTCAATCCATGCCTCATGATATCACAACTAAGGACCATGTATGGGCATTCCCACACGATGCCCTAATCCCTGTTATGTTAGGTGGAGAAACCTGATCCCTGGCTATCGTGTTACTGCCACAACATATGGCCATGTTGTAACATGCCAGTAACATGATGGCCAGTTTGGTTGCCACAATGCAGGTCACACCTGCAATTGAACCAAGTTGGAACAACATGGATCTCTATATGTGTAGCCTGCTGTAGATCACAACATTGACCTCATCAAACCCTGATTACATGGTTTGACATGCATAATCGGCCATATATGCATAAATGCACCCAGCCTTAATGAACTCCTGCTTCTCAACCAGTCGCGTTTCTAAGCAATTTGGAGCCCTAGGCAAGATTTGGAGCCCTAGTCAAGATTTTCCCCTCTCCTGTAAAATGGCGCCCCCCAAGGGATAAAATTATGAACTATTTTTAAACTAAATAACATATTATATGTGTTTTAAATGTTCAATTCTAGTTATAGAGGATAAGTATATCCATATTAGGCTTATTAGCCTGGTATCCTTTTAAAGTATGTCTGGTGGTCCCCCCCCCCCCCCCCCCCCCCCCCCCTCATGGTTCCCTAGGCAACTGCCTAGTCTGCCTAATGGCAAAAACGCCCCTGTTCTCAACACAGAAGCTGTGTTTCTTGTACTGTGTGTGCGTGCATGTGTGTGTGTGTGTGTGTGTGTGTGTGTGTGTGTGTGTGTGTGTGTGTGTGTGTGTGTGTGTGTGTGTGTGTGTGCGCGCGCACGCTCATACAGTAGGCTTTGTGTGTGCTATGGGATAATGACAGCTGAAGGCTGCTTGCTGAGGGACAATGACTGAAGGTAAAACAATAAGCTCAGCTGTGGGGATGAAGAAACACCTGGCAGCTCACACAGACTTGGATCACATTTTCATGTACCAGCTTTGTGACATATCCCTTACTGATATCCATCACTCCCCTCCCTCCCTCCATATCTCTCGCTCTGTCTCTCTCACACACACACACGCACATGCAGGCAGTTTGGAAGTTTGAATCCGGATCCTCTTTTGTACATGTCAAAGTGTCCTTGGGCAAGACACTGAACCCCAAAAATAGCTCCCGATGTGCTGGTTGGTTCCTTGCATGGTTTCTCCTGCAATCGGTCTATGAACTTGTGTGTAAATGCGTGAATGTAATGCACTATAAAGTGCCTTGGATAAAGGCACTATACTGTATATACAGTAAATGCACCATTTACCAAGCATGTACACACTCACATACACAGACACACACATACACACCTGATAATTTAACTCATACTGACTCCTGCCTCTACTCTGGATGTCTTGTTGAGATAATTGAAGAAGGATAAAGGCAACAATTATTCTGAGCATCTTTACATGCATAGCTCATTTCACAATTTGGCTTAGTTAAACAGCAGTATAAGTACAAACAAGCAATTACCTTCTTGGCTGATTAGAACAAAAGGTTAAGCGGTCAGGAAATGACCTTCAGTGCTCAAGTAGAAGGACCAAAAATAAACCATCTTTAATTTCGGTGGCGGATACATTTTCTGCACCCCAACCCTGCCCCCCCCTACCCCCTCCCCTTCGCCGTCATGTTATTGTGAATATGATGATTAATGTTTTCCTCACCTTCACTTGTCTTTCAGTAGCCGAGGGAACAAAGGACATCTCATCCCCGTATACCTCTTCCTCTCTTACATTTTCCATTTTGTCTCCTGCCTTCCAACCCTCTCAATGACATGCGTCCTCATCTGTTTTCATCAAGCCAAGGCCGGCAAAGGGAGAGAGAGAGAGAACTAAACGAAATAAAGAGGAACTTGGGCTTCTTTTTCGATTTAAGGCCACGTGGGTAATTTTCTTCAGAATGAAATTACACCAAGAAAATCCATCTCAAATCTGTGCAAACCCAGACTCCTGATACATTCACACGTAACCCCCCCCCCTCCCTCACAGACGCACACATGAAACTTCAAAGAGGCTATGAATGATAGGTGACAAGGTTCACATCCTGAGTGAGTTAGGATTGGCCTCTGTGCGTATACTCACTTTTCAGTTGAAATCATAAGTACACAGTCAGAGGGGGGAAATCATAGCTTTGTGAAGAAAGTGGTGCAACTTCCTGCATGGGTGTCACTGTGTGATGGTTCCCGGAAATTTCAACCACAAGACCTCAAGTTACCCCAGAGATTTCTTGCTTGGACACATGCAGGCATGGACCCAGACAGGCACAAAGCTGCCTGAGGAAATGGTTTCACCCCCTAAAAACACTGTTTTTTCTAAATTGTTATTCTGTGCAGAGGTTGTCTCTCTACATTGTAGGGACACACATCTTAACTCTTCCCATTTAACAACATGAAGGGATCGATGTGAGGATGTGATGTGAGAAAGGAGTAATCAATTCATCAAGTGGGATATCCTTGACCATTGAAGCAATGTCAATTCATTTGGTGTTCCATGTTACGAGTACTTTTAAAGGCCTTATCATTTTATTGTGTTTACAGTTTGTTTTGCACAGATAATGTGATGTCATGGTGCTGTGTTATGCTGTAAAGCCATTACTAGACGGATATCTAATTTTCTCCATTGATGAATTAATTTATACTAGACCAGTATTGACTATACATTAGTATACTTTTCAGATGGTTGACATTTCAATTTAAAAAGGATAGTGAATAGAAGGATAGACCTTGTAAAATATTGTAATATTTTTAAATAGCTTTTTTGTTTGTTTTGTCATGAGCTATGCCACACAGAGTTTTTTTTTAAATACTTCAATTTATGCATAATGATTTGATAATTCATTAAAGTTTCACTTTTTTAATTATATTGCATAATAAATCAACTTTTACACATTTCAACTTGATTCAACTACTGCTAATAGAAATAGACAAATTGACTGCTTCATTTGCTTTGATCACTGTTGGGAGCACATTCTGCAAAGTTCTTTAGCCATAAACATTCTTTTTGTCCCACAATCACTAAACACTATATTTTGCGCAATGTAAAATATAGTATATATTTACCATTAGAGTGAACGAACATGCAACTTCAAAAACTCCCATTGTGGGTGTATGGGATCTTTTTCAATCACGCCTGTGAAAAACTAGAACCAACTAGAACATGAGAGCATGTTTCAGTCAGACTCTTTCATCATAACCTGAGGAAACTACAAGGTAGGCCCATTTGTAGAATATCTTATACTGTTCATTATTGACAATGTGCACAGGACATTTGTTGTTTTATCCTTGGACACACTACGCACAGAGAAAGGGATGGAAAGCACCTTACAAATTTAGACAACTTTCAAGATACTCTACAATTTACAGGTCACACGTGTGAGGATAGATAAGCAAAGGAGGCATGCAACTTGATGAAATGAAAATAAGTAACCCACTGTTATTATGACAAAAGCTACATTTTGAAGGGCACCTGAAACTCTCCCTCCGGATGAGGTTATAGCGTTTCGTTGTTGTTGACCAGCCATTACAGTATGTGATATCGCTGTTTAATTAGGGATTGTGCCAGCTGGACTGAGTAATCTGTCCTTCCATCTGTTCACTCATTTGGATTTTTTGCCTTAATTGTTTTATCTTTGAAGTAACTCTGGATGGAGAAACGTTTCTCTGGTAGGAGCAAGCATTTCAGGTCCATGGCCATATGGCTGTGGTTCTCTGAAGGTATGTGTTTAAAAGCTGTCCCGATCATGGCATGCCTTAGAAGATATTTATGCTTTAGTTTGGCCAGTACCATCCATCGGGATTGATTCATTTTTTTATCAGTGCATTTAGATTTGATTTGTGTGATTTGCGTTAATGGATATGAGTGTGTGGTGCGGTGTAACTGGACCATTTTTAGTCTATTTTTTAGTTTGTAGTTGCTTTGGTCTTCTAGCCAACACATTTGTTTGGGTCTGTGCTAATTTGGTCTGTAACATTGTGTCACTTTTAGTCCTACTTTTGTCACAGCAGTCAGCAGTCAGTGTGACAGAAATGCAATCCACCCCAAGAGCAATATGTCCTGTCTTTCCTCTGTCCATGGAAAATGTTGTCTATAAAAAGGGGCTGGTGTCTGTGAATATCCACTGGAGAAAGGACTCATAAATCAACTCAAATAGGGCAATCTCCAAACTGGATGGAAACAATTTAAAATTAAATTATTATTTTTCTTCTAATTCTTCTTATATGTATTGTATCCATTTAAGGTACTGTAGATGTACATACATGCTTGTGTATTTAGTATTCATGTGTCCATTTTCTTAGCCTAATCTATCCCTGTACCAGTTAGGAATAAATGGAAGTTGTGCTTAAATGAGTACTAGGTAACTTGACTGGTGGTCACTGCCAGTAGGCTACTGCAGGTAGCAGTAGCCTACTGGCTAGTCCTCCATTTCCCAGCATAACTTGCACGCTTAAGTCGCATTCTGATTGGTCCTTGGAATGGCTTATGTGACAAATATGCCAATCATAATGGATATCAAATTTAATATTTATTTTAATGAAAGATTTACCTATAGTATACCTTTAAAGACGAGCTTCTACTGTACATCTGCAGAATACATTGGCTTTGTTGTATTTTTATGTTGCTTATAATGATGTAAATCCATTGATAACACCACACACTCCGGCTCAATGCATACAATAAAGAGGAGATATTCTCTTCACAGTATACTTCCTCTCATCAGTAGCTGGCTCTATGATCCTCTTGTTCAAAGTCGCCAAAACCACTTTTGTTCAGACTTCCATTACTGTATCTGTCTCTTTGTTCCTGTCCCCTAATCATTATTTCCTCTCTTTGTCATTCTATTACAGTATTTCATGTTTCCTTCCTCCGCCTATAACGTTTTCAGAGCATTGTCTCCTGGTCCTCTTTCATAATTGTCCCTTTTCTCCTTCACACTGACCCTGAAGATCTCAAACTTCCTCAAGTATCCGATCCTCTTCTCCCTCTTTCTTTGTTTTCCCTCGCTCTCTTTCTTCTCTTCTATACAATTAATTTGTGCCACTGTCATTCTCCATTTTAAAAAATCTTATTCACTTCACATTCTTCTGTTCTCTCTCTCCATTTCCCTGTCCCTCTCTCTCCACCTTCGGTGTCCCACCGCCCGCCTCTGTCTCACTGTTAATCACCTGTCTCATTTGAATGATGGCTGTCTCCATCTCAGCTGACAGCCCAGGTCAGACTCATTCTCACATTGCCATGGCGTTTATACCCGTGGAATTCTCATTAACTCCGGGTGGACAAATCCGAAGGCCCTCCGCTACGTCGCCGTCTAATTGGATGTTTCCTTTTACGGAATGAACGGAAAGCGAAAGTATGCAAAGCAGGGGCGTTGTGACCTGTCCCGAGAAACTCTTACATGAGGTTTAACTCCCTGTTGATAATGACTGGGGAGGTGGGCATGGGTTCATGATAAATTAGGCCTTATCAGGTTAAATGAGGCCCAGTTTATACTCTTTTATAAGGACAGTCAGGCTTTACACCAGTTTATAGACACAAGAACTAGTCACGTATCATGCCATGTACTTACTGTATAGTCATAGTACATGTACTGTATCATGACAGTATTATGATAGTATCAAGTCAGTATCATGGCTATAGTATCATGTCAGTATTACACATTTTGATTCAAAAGAAAAGAAAAGGCCTGGCTGAAACTCCTTTGATTGTGCCTTACAGGAGTGCTAATGCAGACCACCAGGGAAGAGGAATAGTTGAGACTTCAGCACCACGGACAGTGCGCAACTGTGTGCATGCATGTGTGTATATGTGCATGTATCAACTTTTGTGTTGATGTCACATTACAGATCAGCAATACAACTGTAATAGTAAAACCACATTTTTATCTCTCTATATACTGTAGTACATATTAAATACTGTCTCATTTTTGGAGCCAGACCTTCCAAATCCATCAACAAGGCCTACTGCCATATAGTGGAAAATGTGTGTGCGATTTTTTTTTAAACAATGTTTTATCATACAGGAACAATATTGGTGGTGGAGTTTGTCTATGCTTAAGTGTGATTGGATCATATCAGTTTGGGGAGGGGCTTATGACAAGGTCTATTGTGTACCTCCTGTGAAGTGTAAAACACTATTGGTGTGCATTATGTGCATTTATTTATTATGTGCAAGCATTTATGCCCTCACTCTGTTTCCTTGAGTGGTACATGAAGTCATGGACCAAAACAGAAATTGATTTGCATAAGCTGTACTGATAAAACTAATCTGTAAACATGCACACTTACACCATAGCCACAATAGCTGTATACACAATAGCACACTATTAACACAATTTTGGACCATTAGTTCAATACGAAGGATTCCACAATTGTTGATTGGGGAGCCCAAGCATAGTTCTTTTATAGTACAACTAAGTTATGCATTACTTATGCCTGAAGGTTAGGGGGAAATGCCTCCCACTGCATCTCATTTCCATTTTGGATATTTCCCAAAGTGTACCACTAATGAGTTCATAACAGTGCTGAAAAGTTGTGTTGTGATGATCAAACTTTGACCGCCCGACACCATAGAGCATTCCCCAAAGCAGTATTGTGGCTTTTAGCCCACCATCTTGCCACAATGTAGATCTCTCTGAAACCCTGCCATCACTCCCTCTGAATTTGTTTAATTAAGGGACCAAGCAGTCCACAAAGTGGACTTTTTCCCGTCAAAAATAGCTGTTCTGGCTGAACCGTACAGTCAGCTTTCGCGAAACTCGGTAATCTATAATCTGGTAGAGGGTGATGCGAAACGGTGATGATGTGAAGCCCATCATCATTGGCAAAATGGTGGCTATAGCACTCAACTGAAAATGCAAACTTTGGGTTCAACCCTGACACCTCTGAATAATGTATTTTCAAGAACCCTGCACAATATTACATGAACTTCCATTTCTCAAGGTCAGTCTTCCATGTTTCTGACTTAGCCAATGTAACTTCAAGATCCATGCCAAGATCCATCTAAACCCTGTCACAATTTCAAGTTCTTTTTTTCCCTAAAGTTCAATTTTTCATTGATATCTTTATTCATATTTTTATGGGGTATTGTTGCTCCTTGCTTGGTCCCGTCTATATTTTCTCTTTGCGTCAGTGGTTGAAGAAGCAATACATATTTATTTCCTTTTTTATTCAAAGTAAAAGGCATGATTTAATGATGTACAAAAGTATTGATTGGTGTAAAATATTCTATGTATAAGTGTTCATTATGAATGTCCCATTTATAATTCTTACAATATTCATATTGTGTAAATGCACATTTCCCTGTCTCTTAATTTTGAATTGTCCGGATGGGGAAAAAGTGACTGATAATTGTGCCCATGTGCCAGCAAGCGTATGCAGGCATGCTATTTTTGTTTTGTCTCCCTCTCTTTCTGGAAACATGCTGGGGAGAACAAGCCAAGTGGTGTCTTAAATGATGAGTTTTCCTGGCTGACCCACAGGCTAGAACGGAACAAATGGATGCATGGCAAAGGCAGAGAAACAACAAAACAGGCCATGAAAACCGTTGGTCCAAAGCCATCTAAGTTTGAAATGGCAATTAGCACAATAATTATGGACAATGCTTTGCTTTGCTCATGAATGCGTGCATGTGGGCGTGCATGTACGAATTTCATTGTTCATTGCTGACATCAGTAATGGCAAACAATTGTGCCTGAGGGTTGAGAACAGCAATTTGTTTTAAAAGATTACATTTAACAGAACAAAGTTGTTGTTTTCAAGAAACAAACATGCATTTATGATGCAGTAAATGAAATCTTAGGTCCCCCGGTATAGAAGTTTGAGAAATTAGTGAACTGTGGTCATATCTCATGTGGTTGTCCACAAATAAAAAGTTATTTTTTATTTCATTGCACAGAATTCTTATAATGATCATTATATTATGCATAACAACAGTCAGAATGTGAGGCTTGTACAGTTATAGATCTTGCCAGGTCATGATGTCATGAGGCCCGGCTGAGCCATTGGGGCCCACATAGGTCAGGAGCCTATTAAATTTATCTCCTGTTTCTGTAGCGTGAGGCAGCTTGATGTACAAGTACACCCCCTGGGGGGGGGGGGGGGGGGGGGGTGGCGGGGGGGCAGTGGCTCAGGGTTAGAGTCACTCTTGAGATTAATTAATTACAAAAACAATAATCTTAATCATGCACAGAGTTTGCACCACATTGCATACCGATCACAATGGTACCTTTAACATAATTATCGCAGTGTGACACAGGGCTTAAAACAAGGTGGCCAACCATTATGCTGATGTTAGATTTCCACGCCACAAAACAAGAATGTAGCACACGTCAAATGTCAAACACACACACACGCACGCACGCACGCACGCACGCACGCACGCACGCACGCACGCACGCACGCACGCACGCACGCACGCACGCACGCACGCACGCACACACACACACACACACACACACACACACACACACACACACACACACACACACACACACACACACACACACACACACACACACACACAATTTCAATTTCTGTCCAACATCAATTAAGCTATTTCATAAAGACCCTGACATTTACGTCATGACCCTATTTAGTATGACATTATGACTATCCATGAGATGGAAAGTTACAGTGTTGATATATAAAAAGGGAATATAATGGAAAAGGGTAGGCTAAATATTACGCACAACAACACATAGAATGCCTGCGGTGAAGAGTAAACAATGTGTCTGTGTAATGAATTACCAAATGCATCTTGGTGATTAATGATGGGATAATCAGACATAAGTCATTTGAAAGAATATTAGTAATAGAGAAATTATCAATAAATCTGACACTATTGACATAGTCCCAAAATGTTATATTTTTAGGCCAACGATGTAACCAATTAAATGTAATGTGGAGTTTCAAGTATGTCTAAGAAATGTTCTATGCTAAAGCTGCAGTAACCTTGATGAAGCTTGATTTATACCAGTTTTTCACATTCTTGTAGTTCTGTATACTTTCAGTGCAAGACACCAACAATTCTGTTATAAGGTTACAGGGCCCTGTGGGACGCCACACCCGCCACCGCTCCCCCTTTTGGCTGATCAATGAAAAGTGACTCAGATGTTCCTTGACCTACAATCAAAGCGGTTGCATGAATGTACAGAAGTCACTGGCCGTTTTATGAGAAGCAATACCCACAGCAGCCACAGAACCTGGCTCCCCTGTGTTGGCCATGTCACAATAGATAAAACATAAAACATGTTGCAAAAATAGAACTCAAGTGGTTATGGGGTGAGATAACAGAGCACAAGTAATTGGTTATAATGATTAATGCCTTTGATGTGAAACGGATAAAAGGCAAGAAAAGCAGAATATTGTTTTTCTTTTTCTGTTTTTGGTGATGTGCGCAACAGAAAAATCTTTTTAGCCCCTCAATAGGCAGTAGGTAGACAGTAGAATGACTATGAGGAGTGGATGGTTACATTGCAGGGTAGTTCCATCAGCATGTACACATGACAGTAGTTCATCTAGGGACAGACAGACAGACAGACAGACAGACAGACAGACAGACAGACAGACAGACAGACAGACAGACAGACAGACAGACAGACAGACAGACAGACAGGATGAAAGGCAATAGGAGGACAATGAATAGTGGCTTCAGTTTTCAAGAAAATCATATTCCAGTCAAATAACTCACAAATAGATTTAACCAACATGTATTATACAAATGTAGAATCAGACAACAAGTGTGCATAAATAATATTTTACATTGGCGTTTTGTTCTGCTGCATTTTTCTCCCTGCTCGTCACAACTAAACACCATCAATAAACATAAAGAGCAGAGTTCTCTGGTCAGCATTGGTGATGCTGGGATAGCAGTGGGAGCAAACATCACACCAGGAACCAACAGTTCCTGGTACTAGATGAGCTTAAATATCCTGCCCAATTGATCAGCTGACTGCCACATGTGGGTCTTGCAAACACACCCACATAGTAAGGCAGCATAGTAACTTCATGAATATATATGTCCCTTAAGCATAGCATGGACTAGCTCCACAAGCTCACATATATCATGAACATGTGCCTGAGACAATTACAGATGCACACAATGCCCCCCAACTCACACATGCACTTACGCACGCATTTACGCACGCACGCACGCACGCACGCACACACGCACACACACACACCTCTCAAGGTTGGAATGGAATAATAAGATAATCAACTGAGTGCTTTTGTGGCTGATTTTCACTTCAAGACTGCTAACCTTTGGTCTTCTGTGCTAATACTGACAAATTCAACATGATCACACACTATAAAATCATATTCCCAGAGAGGACAAAGCACGATGTAGTGCACTTCAGATGACTTTCACTCCCATTTGAGTGGGATATACTGCTGACTCAACAGTTGAATAACAACGATTAAAGCTCAACTGCCCCCACATGTGTCATACTGTATGTTCACGGAAATGTAAGAGGGAGAATGGTAATGAGTAGTCAAAATGCTCATCACAACCTGTGTTTAAACTGGTGGGACCACAGACACAGTGTGTGTGTGTGTGTGTGTGTGTGTGTGTGTGTGTGTGTGTGTGTGTGTGTGTGTGTGTGTGTGTGTGTGTGTGTGTGTGTGTGTGTGTGTGTGTGTGTGTGTGTGTGTGTGTGCATGTACGTACAGTACTAACCTGAAACTTTCTGTATTTTAGGTAGCAGGTCGTTCCAGAACTGACACCACTGGCACTGAGCTTCCTTTATCCTCTCAGTCTCCACAGGCATGGAGTTCAGAAAAACATACTCTTGCTTCTCCAAAGTGAAGAGGGGCCAATCACTGGCTCCGATGGCTGGGTTCCTGACCGGCAACAGCAGAGAATCAATGGCTATCATAAGTCATTTGTGCCAGTGTCTAAGACACTTGTCTGAAATCCCCTCAAGGACAACACCAAGAAGTGTCCATTCCGGACCAAAAATAGTCTGTATTATGTTCAGACATCAGTCTCCAAACGAGAGGCTTGTTGTGGTCAGAAATGAAGACCAAACTATATGTGTTTGATCAAAATCACTCTTTTTGGGCTGTAAATAGGGAAGTGAACGTGAAAGTGTGAATAGCAACTATTCGCACATGCCCCCCCCCCCCAAAAAAAAAATAATAAATAAATAAATAAAATAAATTATTAATAACATCTGACTTCCGTTACTTGTTTCATATCAATGAAATAGTTCTATGACGGCCACTCACGTCATGCACACCGCGTGCACATAACATAGTATTCCCTATGATGAGCTGACACGCCCTGTGCTCTGAAACAGTTATCTGCATTATCTTCAACATACTGTATATAATATATACAGTAATAATGGATGGATGGATGGATATTTACCCTGTCCGGGCAAAGTTGGCCCAGTGTTTCATAAACTTCTTGCTCATGGTCACTTCCTCCTGCGTGTATCCCAGGGTTCGATTGAGTGGTATTCCGAAAACAAACTCGATCTCATAGCCATGCATAACACCCATCCACTCTGGCCAGGGGTTGGTGGATGAGCGGTGATCAAACAGGTAGAGGCGAGGTCTCCCTCCATGTTCTGCATACCTGGGAGGAGAATTAAGTGACTATAATTATGTTACTTGAGTTTTAAAAAGACAACTGCACTTGTCTTTGTTTTAAGAATGCAGAGGAAAACATCCCAGGCCTGTGCATCTTTGGGTTCCCTCTTCGTGTGACTTAGCAACAGTAATTAAAAAAATAAATATAGTGAATTATATGACAGTGAAATGAGACCATATCAACAGTCACCTGGGTCAGTTACCTGCGAGTGAACTCTAAGACGGGACAAACAAAGTCCTGGTCTCCGACCAGGTGACCCAATGAATCTCGAAGTTTGGTGCCATTATTCTCATCTGACCAGTCTGTGTAGAGGAAAACAGCGGCCTCCATGGTGACATTACTGGCTCCAGGCATTGCCAGGTACACTCCCTCCAAGAAGTCCTTCCTAGTGATCAGACTCTCACTCTCACGGTCGTATCCTGGTGCACCATAGACTAGGAAGTAGGTTCCTTCATCTTTGACCACACCAAGCAGTACATCAGTCTTCAGGAAGTTGCCAGTGCGAAGAAGCACCTTTATGAGTGATGAGAAAATAAAGAGTTTCAGGTGTTGTCCATTTCTTCTTCACCTCAATGTGTGCACATTTCAAAGTACACAACATTAACTGCTAGTACATTTCACTGATGTATTTCATTTCACTACACTAGCATCATCTTCCTAATGCACCCACACAGAAACTGCACCCACACACCTACTTCTGGTTCATCTGGTAGGAAGTTGTTGTCTACAGTTGGCACAAAGGGTAGGCCTAGGAGTGGAAATTCATTATAAACTTCATATTGCTTCTCAACGATGATCTGCGGGTCTGCTCTCTGCAGACATGCCTCCAGATCAGCTGGAGAAGAGAGCGGGCAGCCGAGCAGTTGGCTGAGCTTTACAGCCCTGGAAAAAAAAAACAGACATGGGGTAATGGGCAGGAGAGAGAGTATTGCGGAGGAGAGAGAGATAGAAGGAGGATAAACTACTAATAGAGCCAAAAGTCTATTCATATTATACTGAAATACCTTTCCATTGACAATGACAGCGAAGTGCAGTCTCTACCGAACTTGAGCGCATGAGCCATAGTTGCCTTGCTGAGCATTTAGTTCATTATGAGTGTACTCAGCCCCGTCTGAGTTTCAACCCGATAGGCACAGAATAGTAAATACTATAAAAACTGAACGCACCCAGCACGAAAGAGCTGCGGTGAAATTGCACTTCCAGGTTTGTCAAAACACTTTTGGCTCTATTAGTAGATTATCTACAGAACTTCCGTTCATGTATACTATGTTATGTGAGATCAGGCTGTGGAAACAGGGGTCCGGGGCAGAAGATGTATGAGAGCAGTATGAGGCCATGGTGAACCTAATCGAGTTTGCTGGTATTTGAGCAGCGTTTGAGGCGTGTGTGTCACTACTTCCAAATAATAACAATGAACTGGGTGAGAGCCGTGGTTGAAGAGCGGAAGAGAGTGTATTTCTTCTGTCTGAGTGCCCTTCTCTTGAAGAGCATGGATTGTGTTGTTCGTATTCTTTTTCTATTCAGTACACTCTATGAATCACTAATTCTGATGAGTGTATGCACATTGGTCAAAATAACAATGTGCCTGTGGTATACTTCAACAAGTGAGTGAGTGAGTGAGTGAGTGAGTGAGTGAGTGAGTGAGTGAGTGAGTGAGTGAGTGAGTGAGTGAGTGAGTGAGTGAGTGAGTGAGTGAGTGAGTGCGTGCGTGCGTGCGTGCGTGCGTGCGTGCGTGCGTGAGTGAGTGAGTGAGTGAGTGAGTGAGTGAGTGAGTGAGTGAGTGAGTGAGTGAGTGACAGACAGACAGACAGTACAGGAATGCCTGACTGAGTGAATGTATTCACAGCTGACTGCTGATGGAAGCAATGTCTGGATAGTGAGAACATAGTCACATAGGCTATACAGTACTGTACCTCTCCCTGGCCTCACTCTGAGGGATAAAGGCGAAGGGTGCAGTAGGAGAAGCACTTTGCATCACTGCTCTCTGGAAGAGTCCATGGCTGCCTGGGGAAAGAAGGTGGTAGCCAACAGACGCTGCCCCAGCACTCTCCCCAAACAAGGTCACCTGGAAATACCAGCAATGCTATACCTTATACTTTGGCTTTGTTTTTCCATGCATGTTTTCCCTTAAGACAAGTCTAATGTTGTTGATGTAAGATGTTACAATCGTTAATTGCATTTTTGGCAAATAATAAACTACAGCATACAACGTAGAAAACGACTGAAAGAATGTATGTAACATATAAAAAGGCTGTACCTTTGAGGGGTCACCTCCGAAAGCAGCAATATTGTCTGCTACCCAGCGGAGGGCCAGTTGCTGGTCTAGGAGTCCTGCATTTCCATGAATAGACTCGCTCTCAGGAAGTGACAAGAAACCCAGTGCTCCAACTCTGTCACAGAAAATAAGAAAAAGTGGTGATACAGTAGGTGCATAATATACAGGATTACCACTCAGTCAGTTTGGACACTACTATATTCAGTGAAGGTTTAAAAACTAAGAGATAAACTTAGTTTATCTCTTTTACTCTTTACAACACAGTAAAATTACCTTGACAGCTTTGTACACTAATGGAATGTAGCTTGTGGGGTTAGTTCGGTCGGGGTATTAAGCTATAATTGCTTTAAGGGTAAGCTTTAATTAGTTAAATTAAATATAACATTTCGCTGCTTACACTTGGACCGAGCCTTTGCAACCCAGTAGCCTCTTGGCTCTGGGGCTGTTAATCGAGTGCCATGGTTTTGGGGGACATTTCGAAAGGTTTTAAGTGAATATGATATCAGAAAAAATCTGCTCCTTGGTCATGTTACTTCATTAGCCAACTGTTCACTTTAAAGGGTGGCTCATCATTCATGGCATTTATGTTGTCTGTGATTTGTCTTGCAGTTGCAATTCTACAAGTAAATGGCAGTCTTGCATTCTGAAATTAAGGTTAAGCCAAAATATATTGTTCTTGGATTGTTCTATCAAAGCTATTTGCTGTTTTACCAATATTATCTGTGCCTCACAGCTTTTCAAGATTCATGGCCCTCAGTCATTCTTTTGGTCCATAAGTTTTTTTTTTTTTTTTTTTTTTTTTGCACTACTGCACATGTTCTAAGGTGTCTACAAACAGGAGTTTTCACCAGTCATCCAAATGCAGGCTGGGGTGCTATTGATTCTACAGTTCTTGGAAGTCACTAAGTACATAGATAGATATTATACAATGCAATTACTTATATATTATACAATATCTACTGTGAATTTAAAATGTATAAAAATGCAATTCCTTATGTTTCCTAATAATGATGAATCAACCAGGCTGAGTTCACTTCCCCTTCTTATGATTCAAACTCCCTTTGTCTGTGTCCTTTCTTTACCTCTGGAGTGAATCACAACACTGAGGTCACATCATAGGTCACTAAGTCATTTAGTTTTGCAGGGTTGTACACACACACACACACACACACACACACACACACACACACACACACACACACACACACACACACACACACACACACACACACACACACACACACACACACACACACACACACACACACACACACACACACACAATAGCAGTAGTATTATGCCATAGCAGTAGTATTATGAAGTACTGAGTGTGGCCATGGAGCCAATGAAGGTCTTCACTGAAGTGGCTAAGGTGGGCAACAGAGTTTTGAAACATATTGGAGTTTATTGAGGACTTTAGTGCCCTGGTAATACTATGTGGGTGGGGATTTTTTTGCAGTAGATTGAATGTAATAAATGTGTGAATGAGTAGTGGAGAGAGACAGTGAAGGCCGGAGGCAGGCAATATTCAGGCAGATGGAAAAGGCAAGCTTTTGTGCTCTGGAGCATGTGGGGTAAGAATGAGAGGTCGGTGGGGAGGATCATTCTGAGGTTGCATACAGGGCTGTATGGGGTGACAAACTCCATATCGAGTGAGAAATCAAAGCTTTAGCAGGTATGGTAAACTGCTTAATTACAGGTGAATCTGAGAAAGTTATTTTGCATCCATGTGTTTACGCCTGTGAAGCAGATGGTGAGGGTGGAATGGTTGAATTTACTTCTGGTTTTGGTGGAGAGGAAGAGTTTCGAGCATAGCAGTGAAACCAGAGGATCTGTCCTAGTGGTAGAATGAAGAGATGACGATTAGGAGTATTGTATCGCTGGGTCTGTGATGAGGATCAGAAAGGATGGTGTGGTTGATGGTGTCAAAGGATGGAGAGTAGAAATGATGCACACACACACACACACACACACACACACACACACACACACACACACACACACACACACACACACACACACACACACACACACACACACACACACACACACACACACACACACACGGATTTTGCTGGTGATTTGAAGGAATGAAGCAAACTGAAAACCTGATGTCGATAGTAGCCTACCCTGCTATTGAGCCTGGTACATTCAGCAGAGCAACATGAACTAGTATAAATGACAGATCTGACACTGCTCAACCAGATCTCACAGATAATAGTACATAATGCATGGTATGGCAACCTACATAATTGCCTGCATACAGTACACTACTAGAAAAAGACAAAATTTGTAAATATGTACTTGGGCGTGGTTTTCCCTAACATGGAAGTGCTTGATAACACATGGTAACCTCGACGTGGCCTCATGGAAACGTTACAGAAGCATCAAAGCCAGCACTAGCAGACTCAAGAACAGTCTCCTATGGGTTTTGTTTTTAAGCTAAGAAAAATAATCTTTTTGTTTTTCTATTTATTTATTGTATTTTATTTGTGTATAATATGCACAGATTCATTCCAGTATAATATTCATGGATTTGCTCATTATAATATGCACAGAATTTTGTGTGTTCTAGTTGTGCATGCTCAGAATTGCATTTCCATGCATTTCCTACTGAACTAAAACCCTATGAGACCACACTGCCATAACAACCATAGCTCAGCTCACCCTGCTAAGCTTACATTAGCACATCTCTAATGTGAGCTGAGTTGCTGCCTTGTTCACAAAATGTAACTTGCTGTCAATAGTTACACATTGCACAGGGAATTAAGTGCCAATAAACTGTTTGCTGATGATGCTGCTGGTGATAAGTATACTTCAAAGCAGGCCTACTGTAATCTCTCAAGACAGATTCAGAGCTCTGCAGCTGTCATTATCTCCTGTTACAATGTGAGCTACAAATTTGTTGTTATTAGGAATGTAAAAGCACCACCAGAACAGGATGGCTGAAGGAGAGTGAACAAGCAGCATTACTCCATTCCAATTTATCTGCAGCATTAACCAAACCCATCTGGTTTGCTTAAAGTAAATAATTTAATTTCTCAACAAGCAAATGACCAAAAATAAACTGACCTGGCCTCCACAATCAAACCCAATCAAGATACTTTAGAATAAGTTGGTCACAGGGTGAAGGAAAAGTAGCATTAAAAGCACACTCGCCTACCTGCTCCAGATGTTTGTGCTCTTGAACGGTGCCCAGAGACATTATAATATACTGTATATGCATTTATATGGCTATATAAATGCACCATTTACTATTCATGGCATAATTAATAGATCCTGGAATGGTTAATGAGGGCACAGATAGAGCCAAGTTCAAGGTGCAAAAAATCCTTTGTAGATATTTTTGAGCTGAGGAAAATACTTCATACAGGCATGATAAATCCAACATTTATATTTCTGACCAAGTTGGGATGTGTGCACTGCAACTTTAACACCTCCTTGAACCCCTCTTCCTTTCTGTTCTCCATACACCTGAGCAGCCACCATCTAGCTGGGGGAAGTGGAAACTGAATATCTCCTGCAGGTTTTTTCATATTAAATATTTAGATTTCTTAATTAATGAATCAATTAATTCTTAATTAATAATTTGTGGTTACTATATTCCACAAAACTGTCAGAAGTTTTAATTCATGAAATAAATGAACTGATTGAATCTAGTTCATGATTTTCTCTATATCTCTTTATGTGTGTAAACACATAAATAAATGAACTAAGCAAGTCATTTGATGCTTAGTTCCTACATACTGTATATCATCAAGCAAGTAGTAAATGGCCATTATGGACCATGACCACATGACTGTCCCATGATGTCCAAGCCCTATTGGGGTCACTGCCCCTTACAAATGACATGTCATTATGTCAGTATGTTTCTTGGGGATGACCACACCACAAAGAATGTTGTGTGCTTTTATGATAAGCACGCTTTTATGATTTTGCTACTGAACAGAACTGTACAACTTCTTAATTAGGAGTTATTGTAAATGCACAAGCATAGATAGTCAGGGAAATGAATATTCCTTATCTATGAAATGTTTGTAGAGATACGATGCTTGTTTACTGCAGGCCTGCTAGAGATAAACAAAAATTGCCAATTCCTAATTGACTGCTGGACTAGTTTTCACATGGCCTGTTTTGACCGGTACTGTTTTATGGAGAGGAAGAAAGAGCAGAGCATACACTATACTGTATTTGACTGAGTAGCCTTACCTGTAATTCATCGACACCACAATCACACCTTCTGATTGGGCAAGGAAGCGTCCGTCATAGACATCCAGAGAGGCAGTTCCTGTGGTGAACCCGCCTCCATAGATCCAGACCAGTACATCCAGTGGGGAGGCCAGGGTGTGGTCGCCTTGTGGTGACCAAACATTGAGGTAGAGACAGTCCTCACTCAAGGGGGTGTTGGGGTTCCACATTTCTGCCCCACTGAACCCTGGGAAGAATAAATGAACCAACAAGCTGAGTCACCAACGTAATTTTCTCTACCCTACAATTCCAGCCGGCAGATTCGTCACATTGGGTACTATTACGAGTACTATTGTACATGTGTTTCGTGTCTTGTACCTGGAAAAACCGTATCCGGCAGCTGGTAACAGGTATTTGGGAACTTCGTGGCATCTCTGACCCCCTCCCAGCCTCCTGCCGGTTCAGGAGCATGGAACCTCAGCTCACCCACTGGGGCTTTTCCGTATGGAATTCCCAGGAACGCCCTGACGGCGCCTCGCCCTGCTCCTGGCGTGGAGACCAGTTTACCTCTGACCCTTCCGTTCCGCGTGTTGACCACAAGGTCATCCTGAGCAGACACCAAAGAGCCAAGGAAGAGGAGCAACTGGACGCATACCACAACGGCCATATGTGCTGACTGGAGCCTGCTGAGAGGATCAAGCACATACAGACAGAGAGTCTGGTTTAAATAAACGAGCTGATCTACACACGCACAACATGTCACACACAATGTGACAGAAACTGTTCATTTTTCAGAATTAACATCAAGAGAGTGCACTTCTGTTTGCAATGCCTAAAAGTTGAATGACTAATTCAGTGCTACTCTCAATTTGAACAGTATTACAATTTACAACCATTCATCACCAATGTTCAAATGCTAAAAATCTGCAAAGAAAGAAGAATGAATAACAGTCATCTTTTACTCACTCCAATAACTAAAACATGAACCTTGATTGGAAAATAAACATTTAAAAGCTTTTTTTCATGGTGTTGAGAGTGAATGAAAACCAGTACTCCAAAAGTGTATTTCTATGAGGAGATAGTTCCTTTTCCACTGAGTGGGTGTTCCATCAGCATGATGATGTCACGCTCATATATATATAGCATACAGAAAAATGGAAACTTCCTTGCCACTGCTGATAACTAAAGTTACACAGAAAGACAACTATTCAAAACTCAAGTAGAGACACCTGGAAAAATATGTGTTGTAGGATGCTTATTAGATTGTTTGTTTGATTGTTTTTTTATTATTATTATTATTTGTTTTTAAGTGGTGTTCATGAAATGATTTTGTAGGATATTTGAAATTTAGCTCTAATTCATACTTTTATTTCAATTTTATTTATAGTCTTGCTTTTTAAATGTACAGTTTATATGCAGTTTGTATGTGGAGACCAGGAAAAGCAGTGTTTTAGGGTACAGCTATAATTGGCATTTTACCAAATTTTCCTCTTTTCTATTTCCTATTTTTATTTATTTATTTATTTATTTATTTATTTATTTATTTATTTATTTATTTATTTAGAGCAATAATTCCTCATCAAAGTTGCTATTGCAATATTTTCTTTACTTGCAAATAAGTGGTGGAGACTGAGAGTTTGCTCGAAGCCGTTTTTAATTTCACTAACATGAATCCAAATCCATTTGGTTTCATTTTACACTCTCAGGAGTTACATTATTGTTAAACATCTGCAAAATCTACCCGCAGCAACAACAACAACAAAATGTTCTTTAGTCTCTGGCTAATTAAGTGGCTCAAATGCTAAGTGAATAGTGGGGTCTGGACATGAAAATGGTTAAAACCCAATGCAATAGTTCAATTGATAGATGCACTAATATAATCTCTGCTCAGTCCCATGAACAGTGGTCCCCAGGTTGATCCCATATTTAGGGCGGTGGTCCTATTTGTTCAGAATCAGTTGAAAGCTCATGTTAGAAGTGGTTAAACAAACAGATTTAAAAAGCAGATGGGAGGCTTCCAGATATATTTAGAGAACAGGTGCATGGTGGTATAAACATGGTGTAACAACATAGGCCTACTGTACACAGCTGAAGCAAGACAGAGCCATACAAAAGGAAACAGTTGCATCATGACGGTGCGGCATCATTCCTCTCCCACTTACATTCCAAAACTTATATAGTGATGTAATAACGCCTTTTATTTACATGCAGGAAAGTGTAACTATAAACAATAGAAAACACATTCAACTTTAACTGCAACTTTAACGTGACTATATACAGTATATAACCTGTTTCATATTTCATTCATATTATAATTCAGTGGTTTTCAACCAGTGGTCCTTGAGTGAGTTCCAGGTGGTCCCCAGCTAAATGATGGAAGGTTGGTTAACCAGACATAAATCTTTGAGAGTTCAAGTTCAAGTTTAGGCCTATTTATATATGTCCCAAGTTGGGCACTTTGTTTTGCAGCACATAATTAAGCTCTAAAAACACATTACAAACATGACAACAACAGACACACATACTGTAGCACAAAAACAGATTACAAATACATAAATACTGTATAAAGTGCAACTCGCTAATAAACTCCACTGACTGCCCTTCAATCACACTGCTCTGAGGAGCTAGTGGATGATGACGAAAATCAACACACATATCTTTGGTCTTGTTAACATTGAGTTGTAGGAATGTCTCTTTACACCAAGAAGCGAAGTCATCTACAACTGGGCCATGACTGACCTCAGTATCACCCAACAGACTAACAATAACAGAATCGTCTGCAAATTTAATAATGTGTCTGTCTGCATATTGACTTCTGCAGTCATTTGTGTACAGCATGTATAAGAGCAGGGAAAAAACACAACCTTACGGTGAGCCAGTGGAGGATGTTAATTCACCTGACAGCTTCCCATTCACCCTCACCCTCTGGGTTCTGTTTATGAGGAAATCCGGAACCCAGCCAGTAATACCAGATTCTAAGCCAAAGTTGTTTTTCAACTACTGAATGGTATTGAAGTCAACAAAAAGCAGCCTAGTATGTTGTTGCCTTCTTGTTGCCTTCCAGATATTTGTACAGTAGGGTAGGTAGGATGCAGGTAAGACTCTGTTTTTAACAAAAGCTCTTCCTTAACAAGGCTTTCAAATGACTTCACAATGATGGACGTTAAGTCCACAGGACTGAAGTCATTTAGAGTCTTGGGGTGAGGACTCTCTTGGCTACCTCAACCACAATGGAACTCCCATAAAGATGGCACCTTCTGCTGCGTAAGAGACGCATAAGAGAGAGTGTAAAGATGAAACCAAATCGACCCTTGCGTGTCCATTTGGTTTCTTATGTACACTCTCAAAATATTCATAATTAGAATTATTGTGTAGACTTGGGCAGGCACTTGTATCTGTATCATTATATATGTATGGTTGCTCGTTTTGTTTGTTTCCAGCCCGAAATACTGGACAAAAATCAAAATAAATCTTTTGGTTTTAGCTCTGTGGGCCGAAAATGTCATCAAATGGCGGTCCGTGACTCAAATGCTGAATAAATAGCGGTCCGTGGTGGTATCAATATAGTTGAAAACCCACTGTTATAATGCGTTTTCCCCGCAGGCAGGCCTATTGTTCATGCACCTGGCACGGCTGGCAGGAGGAAGAAGCCTAAGGCTGTAATGCATCAAGAGTTCACATACCGTATAGTTCAATCACACATCAAAGCACAAAGTTCAACAATCTTATCTAGAAAGGACTCTGGCTGCGCTGGTTGCCCGCCGTCATCTCGGTAAACTTATTCCCACTTTCTGAAGCTTCTTATTGTAATCCTCACTTTGTTGTTGGGTAACATATTAAGGCCATCCGCAGCTATATATAATAACATAACTGCCTGATTAAAATAGAGCTCATCCACACTCGCGTTTATAATTTAAAACAATCGACATGGCACGCCTCCATGCATGTAGCTTAACGCTCCACTGCAGCATGGCGCACACACACACACGCTGCAGGGTTTGGGAGACGCACTTGGGAGAGTTTTGTAGCGCGCCGCGCTGCGCACATGCAGGACTGGGCTGAGCAAGGTTTAATAATACAGCCTATAACAAATTAGTCATATTAAAATTAAAGTTCGGGAGCAACGGCTGAAAGGAGACCCAATTGCTTACCTTCTGCGTGAGGAATATAGGCATGCGGGAGCGCAAGATTTAACAGGGGTGGCACTTCTGTGACAGACAGCAGTTATACTCCTCGACGCGCTGCTATAGGCTACTCCCATATATGTGTGTCTGCCTCGTAGAGACTGTGGATCCTCTATTTTCGGCGAGCGACACCAAGTAGCCTAGCCTACTAGGGGTTTTCAACAGGTGGTCCGGGGGTAAAAATGAAACCAAATGGACCCCTTGCGGGTCCATTTGGTTTCATTTTTACGCTCTCAAGAGTTAAAATATTCATCGTGTGAATCACAACTAGATAACTAGAAGAGTATTGGTCATGGACAGAAGCAAAGGAAATCTTTAGTTTGGGGGGTCTGTGGGGCTAAAATGTCCTCAAATGGTCGTCCATGGCTCAAATCCTGAATAAATGGTGGGCCCTGGGATGAAAAAGGTTGAAAACCCCTGCTATAGAGTATATACCGGTAGATTCCAAAGTGGCACAGATTAAGAAAGACATATGCAACACGACGCCGCGGGATGCGCGTGTCCTGACAGGTGGTTAGCAGGACGTCATGGACTGTTGAATGTTATCACAACTGCATCACGCCAATAATGGATAGCATTTTTATAGCGGGTTTCCATGCACTAGGCCAGTGGTTTTCAAACATTTTGAAAACACTTATTCAGCATTTGTACAAATTTAATTAACAGTTTAATCAACAGTTGTGGGTATTAGGGCAACAAAAATATCAGTTACTTATTACTAGTTACTTGTGTTGTTTATTGTATTTGTGCACATTTGCTTGAGAAGTTGAGAACTGCCAGCCCCTGGACCAAGGCATGGTTGGTTTTATCTAGCATATTTTAATGACTGAAGTAATCTGCATATCAGCGCCCCCACCACCTCAGGCAGGTCATTGTGTTACTGCAGCTAAACTGTTCAGAAAATAATTGGCAAGGACTGGTTATATCAGTGTGTGGTTGAGGCTCGAACCATCTTGAGGGACATATACAATATGTATTAAAAACAATATTAGGAATGAATGCAATTCACACTTTAAAATGATATAATTTAATGTTTGCAGTCCAAAACAATTCAATACTGATTATTTCTTTGCAGAATGATATGATACAAATGTTGTAGTTCACATTTCGATATACCGTTAGGCCTCTTTGATTCTTGAAATTAAAACTGATTTTTATGCATTTAATATGCACCAATCTTTAACATACATACATTATTTGTATTAGATTCATGCATTACTATAGCACTGCAAAGGAGATATGCTGCATGTTTTTGCCTCTTTTGTTTTTTAACAGGAAAACAAATTTCGGTTTAGGCCCCTTCAAGTGACAGCCAAAGAGCTGCGACATTGAGCATAGGGCAACACTTGTCATGAGAATACAAATTAATCTGTATGGACAGTAATTTGATTTAAAAAATGAAATTATTGCCAGTCCAGTTTGCTTTTACCAATTTCATTTGAGTCTAAGAAAAGGCAGGATTTGTCCTCTTTTGCCCTTCAAGACAATCCACCAGTGTTTCCAATATTCAGTAGCTCTCATTATTTGGTCCTCTACATTCCTCTGTCTCACCAAGGATATAAATTATGCTGATAACAACAGTGCTTTTCAAGCTTTTAAAAAATTTCCCCTTGGTAGCGGAGGTCCCAAAATGGGTTTGCAAGCTCTTAGTTCACCCAGCAGTTGCTGCCTTAGTTTTATTCATTCTATTATTATGGAATAATTCCTTGGATGTTAAATTGGGTTTATTAAGTGACTAATTCTTGGTGATTGCATTTAGTTTCTGAAAAAGACATCCAAGTTAATGTTTCAATCCTAGCATTGCTCCAGCCCTGAAATGCTGACGACCCATAAAAAAAATGTTGGCAATTCAGGTCTGGTGACTCAGTTACAGTGCATTTTAACAGTGTTCATCAACGTTCATTCGCCCATTTTTTGACCATCGCCTGTTGACCTGCTATCACCAGTAGTCACTGGGTCCCATTGTCCCATTGATTAATGCACTTGCACAAAATCCATCTAGCTGTCGCTGTTAAAATGTACTCTTATGGTGGTGTCAGCTTGCATCGACAATCTGATGCAGTAGCTGAATGTCCCACAGTGGCACATGCTGGCCCTATATGGCAACTTGCAACTGTACTGATCTGGCTGTTAAATCGCCCTATGATAAAGTTTCTTTACAGAAATGCATCAACTATTTTCCTATGCTATTTTGAGTATGAACCAATGAACCAAACGCCAAATGCTGGTGCTTTAGCAATGCCCATCCCAGAAATGGGATCAGGCATCAGCCAGAATAATGAAGTGAAATGGAATTAGTGTAAAGCTGTAGGTCTACTCCAATCCTGAACTTATCCAGTCTATTAGAGCAGAAGTTCTCAACAGGTGGACCACTGGTGGTCTGTGGAGGTTTTCCATGTGTTTGGTCGTAAAACATGTCTTTCCACCAGTTGAGAAACAGTGGACTGCATGACCTGCTGGTGACCTACAGTATGATGATCATCTATGTAGTCATTTACTGAGTAGATGGAGGTTACGACTTACGAAACAAGGTCAGAAAAGGAGGGAAGTGCATCTGATTGTGCCATTATAGAATTTTAGTTGTATGTCACAAGGGATGCATAGGAAGCAGTGCCGTAGCGAGGGCAACGCACATAACGCACAGTGCGTTGGGCCCGGCAGTGACCGGCAGGGCACCATTAAAATAATATCAATAGCCCTAATTTCTATAAATATGCATTTTCCCGAGAAAACTGTTGAATCTGCTTTGTGCTCGGGTGCCCCTCTCCAGAGACATGGTGCTCCCCTGTTTGTCACGCAGTCCCTTAAGGTTAAGCTAATTTCGTCAAATAGATTTGGGAAATAGAAAACGGGATTTCAAATCCACGTGCGTCGTGCGGGCACAGACTGTGCGCATTGGAGATGTCCACAGAAGCGCCAGTTCAATTCATCTCCTTAAGTCCTTATTTATGGATTGTCCTATAAACAGCTGCAGCTGCCTGCTGTCGGTCACTTGCTTGTGTTTAGGTAAGGCATATAATGTAATTAAATACATTAATTAACTTGTGACGAATGCTGCTGCTTTCACGTTTTCACTGAAATCCCGACAGTTAGTTTTTTCTTGATTCCGCTTCATAGAGAAGACCTACCCGCATATTCTATACAGCATCTGATAGAGTGATTTTTCACGCTGCATTTTGAAATGTACAAAATGGCCCAGAATTGAAGGAGATATGAATGATCAAAAAGATGTCTGTTTTGCCGCGAATTTCTCGACTTTTTTTTTTTTTTTTTTTTGCAATTTACAACAACCGCAGACTTGGGATAAATGCTCGCCACATACAGCAAAAAACGTGGAACATGTTTTTTCATCATAACATGTTGAATGGTAAGAAATGATCGAGAATTGACCAAACTGTAATTGTTTGAAAATACGAGCTAAAATACGCAGCCTGGCTGCGGGCTTATTCAGGGCCGCTACTAGGCTATATGAGGCCCTAAGTATAACTGGTCAGGGATGCCCCCCACCACCACCTCACCCTACACACGCCCCCACCTTTCTGTGTAGGCTGCAAGGGTGCAGCCTACATGAGGATTTCAGTAGGATTTCACAGGAGCTGTGGTTAATTTGCTGGTCCAGGCTATAGGCTTGGGCCAGGAATTAAGGGAAGGAAAAAAAGAAACAATGAGTAGTCTAGTCTAGTGGTGGGGGATTCGGGGAACTATACATTACAATGGCATTAGGAAGGTTGTTCCAAGGTGTTAGACTTCATTAATTCAGCCTTTTGTTATCAAATGAGTCAAAACCTGTTTAAAGGTAGGGGAAGTGTTTTTTTTTCTTTCTGTTAAAATGCTCTATTATAAGGTGTGCAGACCATATATGGAGTTTCCCCCTCCCCCACGTTAGCAGAGGAGCTAATAAAAGTTCTCCAGGTGGAGGGTAAATTCTCCTCCAATCAGGATCGAACAGCAGGTTCACATAGTGTAGCTACTCTTGGGCGCCCTAGTGCACCAGGCTGGTACTACACCCCTAGTGCACCAGGCAGGTACTACACCATGATTTTCAAATCACTTACCCTACCTTTAACTGGTTCTGGAGACTGGAGGTGTTGGATCATTCTGAAAACAACAGGATGGCTAATGGCCCATAACTGCTTGTGAAACGGTGGCCCTGTGAGAAATACAACATATTTGTCTTGTTTGTTGGGGGGGGGGGGGGGGGGGGGGGGGGGGGGGGGGGGGCACCAGAAAGCATTTGTGCTTAGGGCACCCAAATGGCTAGCAACGGCCCTGATAGGAAGTGTTACAAAAGCCAACATCCACCCAACACTGGTGCCATTTCCAAGTTAATTTGGTTGATTGGTTGATTCCAAGTCAGGCTGTTTTAGAGCAGTGGTTCTTGAAATTTCTCTCTCACTGTAAACAGGCCTGGATGTAACATTTCCCATTTTGGGGGGGGGGGGGGGGGGGGGGGGGGGGGGGGGCGGCTTCATCGCCCGTGTCGCTTCCCATTTCAGGCGATGAAGTTGCACCCATACCATTTTCTGTCACAGACAGGACCTTTATTAGGCAAGTAAGCATCAATAACAACAATCAGTTGGTGAAGTTGAAACAGGCACAAAGCATGATGAAATGGTGTTGGTGGTTTAGTGGTGCGACAACTGTAGTTTAGTAGTGTAGTAAGTGTACTGTTTCAAATCCTTTTAAATATAAGCACTTTAATGTGAAACATCTTTGAATTTTGAGTTGCTTTGCATGGATGGATGGATGGATTTTATTTTGTCATTGAACATGAAAGTAGAGCCTCGTGGGTGAAACGCGCCGCCACCATGACATGCTGTCATGTTTGGTGGAAGCAGTCTGTGCATTTAGGGGGGCATTGGCCCCCCATGCCCATGCCTCAATCCGGCCCTGCTTGTAAAAAGTACTCAGTCTACAAGCTCACAACGGGTCTATTTGGAGAGTGCACCACACAGAGAAAAACCAATGGTCAAAAACAACCTAACTTCGGTCAAATTTCAACCAAACGTAGAGGTTGAATAAGGACCAACTGGGGTCTTTGGTCAATTTGACCAAATAATGCGTGTTATTATATTTGACCGAATGAATTTGGTTACATTAATAACCCAATTATGAGGGTCAACATAACCTAAGTACCAGTTGATTTGACCGAACATATTAGCTTGCATCAATAACCTAATTTTGATGGTCAAGATGACCCAAATACCAGTTGATTTGACCAGACATATTAAGTTGCATTAATAACCTAATTTTGAGGGTCAAGATTACCCAACTGCCAGTTGAATTGATACAGAATATTCAGTTAACCCATTTGTTTTATTAAAGGGAAATTCCACCCATTTAAAGGGGAACTTCGCCACTTTTCAACACTCTTTGTGTGGTGTTGGTCATTAGCATACATGCTAATGGCCTCCTGATTAATAACATTGGGATTCTGTGGCTCCAGCGCCGTGCTTCCCAGCACAGCGAGTATGTGGACGGGTAAGGTTACCTTACCGGTCTGAGTAACGGTCTGAGTGCCGGTCTGAAGGAAAAGTCGTTTGCAGTGTTGTGTTTACAGTGTTGGACGCATTCCTCGGCTTTAGTATCCTATCTGTTCCTGTAAAAAGTATAAATAATTTCATTTTTCGTCATTTTGTCCGAGAAATTCTACAATACCCACAGTGCACCGCGGCATCCGCTCAGCAGAGTGGGCGCGCGCAGCCGTTGAGCGGTCTTTTCTGACGAGTCCAACTGGTGGAAGCAGTATTAGCCGAAGCAGTGTAGTTGTGATCGAAAGATAAACTTTATATTTAGTTGGTAGTAGTGGGAGTTTTACTAGTAGTAGTTGTAGTAGTAGTGGTGGTGTTGATAGTAGTAGCAGTGAAGTAGTAGTTGGTGGTGGGGCTGGTGGAGGAGGAGGAGGAGAAGGAGGAGGATTAGTTAGCGTTTGAGATAGGAGGAGGGGGAGGAGGAGGCGACGGAGTAATAGTAATAGTAGTAGTACTTGTACTCGTACTACTAGTAGTGGTAGTAGTAGCAGTAGTAGTAGTAGTAGTGGTGTTGGTGGTGGTCGTGCTCGTAGTAGTACAACGTTAGTTGTTGACTATGGCTGCTCCTGACGACTTTTTGGATGACGACGAGTTTTTTTCCCTGCTGTCGGAATCCACTGTACAGCGTTATTTATATGAGCCGGAGTACAGCGAGGAGGAATATACAGCAGCGAGAAGGACAACAACAAAACAAATGCATTACATCAATACCAGGAAAACCAACATATACACAATATCAAGAATGACGTAATAAAATGTAGTTAAATGTAGTTATAATTAAAATGCGTATTAGGCTACAGACCCACAGGCCACGCAGAATTATTTATTTTAGCTGTACTAGTAAATAATTGCACTGCTATTCGAGTTATACACTAGGGACATTCCTAACATCAGTTTCTACATGCTGTGCTGGGGACCCCTACTCGACATTTCTAACCATTTTCCACATGTTGGGGACCCCTATCAACATTTGTAACATCAGTTTCTACATGTTGGGGACCCCTACTCGTCATTTCTAACACCATTTTCTACATGTTGGGGACCCCTACTCAACATCTGTAACATCAGTTTCTACATGTTGGGGACCCCTACTCAACATTTCTAACAAACGTTGGTGTACATAAATGCCTGGTTTTACAATGGGGCTCTATGGGCTTGTAGACTATAACCATAACAGACGTAACCAAAACATATATTCCCGTCGTGGTTCAGAATGGAAATAAAGCAAGGGAGACATTATTTCCTATTTCCTATTTCACGCATTTATCTATCAAGTTGCAGCCTGCCCTGCAGCATAAGCACAACACAATGGAGTTATTCTTCCAGTAAACACGCTTATGATAAAAGTAAAAATTTCAAACTTACTGCAAAAGTGCTCAGGGTAGAGTAGTATTTCGGGTTTGCAGAGAAAGAAGCAGTAGCAAAATGACAGCAGTTGGGACATACCACTCACTCGTTTAAAAAAAGAGGGGGAATTGGACCAGTCCACTCCATCAATAAATCAATTCAACCAAAGTCTGTGACCTAACAAATTGGTTATTCTCATTAAAACAACCCAAAACCAATAACCAATAAAACAACCCATGAATTCGGTCAAAATGAAATCCCTGCAACTCAGGAAAAGGTTATGGCTTCAAGAAATAACCCAGGAAAGTGACCTAACACCATTGACTGAAGTGTTTAGTTGCAATTTTGACCGATAGTTTTTTGAGTGCACCACCAATGCACAGGCAAGTTATTGAGCCCTATAGAGTGACATTGTGCTCTGCAGCAGGAGGTGTGGATGGATAGATGGAGGCAGAAGGACAGAGTGGTCTAGTGAGACAGACCCAATGGAGGCAGGCGGTTTGTTTGTGACAGAGAGACGCTGACTCCAGAACGTACGCCATAAGGGATTAGGTTGCTAAATGTAGAACTGACAGGCATTTGATGTAAGCCTTTGAGGGACTGTTTTCTAATTCTAGTATCAAACAGGCTGGTGCACACATAGACACGCACATATGCATGTGTGCACATATGCATGTGTGACGCATGCAAGCGTGCACATAATGCGCACATGCACAATGCACAAACATGCACATATGCATGTGTGCACGCACGTGCACACAACACACACACACACACACACACACACACACACACACACACACACACACACACACACAACACACACACCACACACACACACACACACGCACATTAATTAATTTCACCCATGCCCTTTTAATGTCAATCTTTGCCATTATGAAAACAGGGATAAGTCGAGAGAAAGAATACACTAAGTAATGTATGTATGCTTGTGCTAGTGTGTAGAAGCTCTGAAATATCCAATCACAGTGACACTGACTGGGATATGGCTTTATTGCACCTGAAGTGTGTGTGTGCGCGCGTACGTGCGTGTGCATGCGTGTGTGTGTGTGTGTGTGTGTTACAGCACATTTTGAAAACACACAGTCTCCTTTCCTGTCTGCATAATTACACTTACTCAATAATTAGTATACAGTCAGCAATATCAAAGCATTATATTCATGTATCATTTTCCTTTTAAAACCAAAATGCTGTCACGACAAACTAAAAATATGCACAAAAGTACTATTGGAATGAATGTAACGCAAATCACTTACAATAGTACAGCAGATTAACTCATTTTTTTCATACGATACTTCACTTTGGTATAGAAGCGTGAAAATTGGCACAGATACTCTCCAAGGTCTACTCTTTAGGAAAAAGGCGCGTGCCACTCAAAATTCCAAGATGGCGGCCCCAAAATCCAAAATGTCCGCCAAAAAATGTGTTTTTTCCTTCATAACTTGAAATGCATTGATTTTACACCCCATAAATGTATTGAACATTAATACAAAGTCGGCCATTACGGACGGTTTGGCACAAAAACATGTCTGTATCACTTACGGCTCTTGAGATACAGCATATAGTTACTTTCACAGATTGAGGAGAGCAAGACATTTGTAACATTGATTCTTAAGTGAATCAAATGGTGATACAGGCATGAAAATTGGTACACACACTCTTCAAACCCCACTATTTCTAAAAGTACTGCGTGCCCTGCAAAATTCCAAGATGGCAGCACCCAAAATCCAAGATGTCCGTCCAAAAATGTGGTTTTTCCTTCATAAGTCGAAATACAAAGCTTTTAAGCCCCATAAATGTATTGAGCGTTAATATAAAGTTAGGCATTACGGACATTTTGATACCAAGTACATGTCTCTATGTGCTACGGTTCTTGAGTTACAACATATACGTAGTGATGAGGCACCATAAGTGTAACATTTTTAACTCAAAGATAACATCTTTAACTCAAAGATCCCTTTATCACCATATCTTCTATTTTCAGGAAATGGACCTACATGTATCTGCTATCATAAACCACTTCAGGTTTTTCAATTGATGAAACAGGTCGGGAGTTATTAAGCCGATCGCGAAGGGCTGTTTCAGTGCTAAATTTGCTGCGTACATTCTGCGAATATAAGCCACCCAGAAATGTCTGTCTGTGCATCTGTCCTTCACAATAAGTGTATATGTGAAGTGGACGCACCAAGTGCACCATGTGTCATACTATAATTGTATAATGTGCTCAAATGCGTAATAGTGTAATATATGCAATAGTGTAATAGAGCTAATAGTGTAATATATGCAGTATATAGCGGCATACTGCAATAGGGTAATGTATGTAATAAGTGTCACAGTGTAACATGTGTAATAGTTTAATAGGTTAATATGTGTAATAGTGTCGGTGTAATATGTGTAATAGTGTAATAGGGTAATATGTGTAATAGTGTCATAGTGTAACATGTGTAATAGGGTAATATGTTCAATAGTGTCATAGTGTAACATGTGTAATAGGGTAATAAGTGTAATAGTGTAATATTTTGCATTAGGGTAATAGTGTAATAGGAAATATGTGTAATAGTGTCAAAGTGTAATATGTGTAATAGGGTGTCATGTGTAATAGTGGCATAGTGTAACATGTGTAATAGCATAATAGGGTAATGTATGTAATAGTGTCATAGTGTAACATGTGTAATAGTGTAATAGGTTTATATGTGTAATAGTGGCATAGTGTAACATGTGTAATAGCATAATAGGGTAATGTGTGTAATAGTGTAACATGTGTAATAGTGTAATAGGTTGATATGTGTAATAGTGGCATAGTGTAACATGTGTAATAGCATAATAGGGTAATATGTGTAATAGTGTCAGTGTAATATGTGTAATAGTGTAATAGGGTAATATGTGTAATAGTGTCATAGTGTAACATGTGTAATAGGGTAATATGTTCAATAGTGTCATAGTGTAACATGTGTAATAGGGTAATAAGTGTAATAGTGTAATATTTTGCATTAGGGTAATAGTGTAATAGGAAATATGTGTAATAGTGTCAAAGTGTAATATGTGTAATAGGGTGTCATGTGTAATAGTGGCATAGTGTAACATGTGTAATAGCATAATAGGGTAATGTATGTAATAGTGTCATAGTGTAACATGTGTAATAGTGTAATAGGTTTATATGTGTAATAGTGGCATAGTGTAACATGTGTAATAGCATAATAGGGTAATGTGTGTAATAGTGTAACATGTGTAATAGTGTAATAGGTTGATATGTGTAATAGTGGCATAGTGTAACATGTGTAATAGCATAATAGGGTAATATGTGTAATAGTGTCATAGTGTAACATGTGTAATAGGGTAATAGTGTAATATATGCAATAGTGTAATAGGGCTAATAGTGTAATGTTTGTGCATTATGGTAATAGTGTAAGAGTGTAATATATTACTGTAATATTGGTATAGCATAATAGCGTAATATGTGTAATTGTGACATGTGTAATAGGCAAATATGTGTATCATGTGTAATGGTGTAATAGGACAATTACACTAGACCACTATTCCATATATTACACTATTACCCTAATGTACACAGATTGCACTATTACACATATTAGCCTATTACAGCATTCAGGCCATTACGGACTACAAACCCTCCAATAACCCCCCTGCAACTGACCCCTCTCTCCCCAATGATCTCAACCACTTCTACGCCCGTTTCGACAGAGACAATCAGGAGGCACCCACCAGGACTGTACTGCCTGCTGATCTCCAACCCCTCACTCTCTCCACCACAGAGGTGCAAGCAGCGCTGAGTAGGACCAACCCACGCAAGGCAGCTGGACCAGACGGCATCCCGGGTCGAGTACTTATGAACTGTGCTGAGCAGCTGGCTGTGGTGCTCACGGACATCTTCAATCTGTCCCTAGCCCAAGCAGTTGTTCCAGCATGCTTCAAAACGACCTCCATCGTACCTGTGCCCAAACACTCCTCCGCGAAGTGCTTCAACGACTTCCGACCCGTCGCCCTCACATCCACGATTATGAAGTGTTTCGAGAGGCTAGTCCTAGCCCACCTCAAGGCTGGCCTCTCACCGTCTCTCGACAGGCATCAGTTTGCCTATCGTGAGAATAGGGGCACTGATGACGCCATCTCCACTGCTCTTCACGCTGCACTCACCCATCTGGACAAGAACAACACCTACGTCCGTATGCTGTTCATAGACTTCAGTTCAGCGTTTAACACCATCACTCCCTCCAAACTCATCTCCAAGCTCCGTGACCTGGTGACAACTAAGGACCTCAACATCACTCCATCCACCTGCAACTGGATCCTCGACTTCCTCACTGACAGGCCTCAGTCTGTCAGGATAGGCAACCTCACCTCCTCCATCCTAAACCTGAGCACTGGTGTTCCACAAGGCTGTGTGCTGAGCCCCCTTCTGTACTCCCTCTTCACCTATGACTGCATCCCTCTACATGGCACCAACACCATCATCAAGTTTGCTGACGACACCACGGTGGTGGGCCTCATCAAAGACAACGATGAGACTGCCTACAGGGAGGAGATTCGGCTCCTGGCGTTGTGGTGTGCCAACAACAACCTGGCCCTTAACACCAAGAAGACCAAAGAGCTCATCGTGGACTTCAGGAGGACGAGGGCTGCATACCACGCTCCCATTGACATCAACGGAGAGGAGGTTGAGCGTGTGTCCAGCTTTAAATTCCTTGGTGTGCACATCTCTGAGGACTTCACCTGGACCTGTCATGGTTGGCTCTTAGCCATGACAAACATTGGGAGGCAAGAGACTTGAAAGATTTTAACAATTTATTTTAAATTAGGCCTACAAACAATAACTAAATTAATGAATCAACTGAAGATCAACAAAACATAAGGCAACGGATCCTATGAGGTGTGTAGTCAGTATATCAGTGGTGTGTGTAGTGTATGGATGTGTGAGACATGGTGAGGTGGGTGTTGGATGGAAAGAATATAACAAACAAAAGGCATGAAGCACAGGCAGGGGAGTGGAGGCTGTCTGCCTCCTCTGAAGCTCTCTCTCTCTCTCTGTAGTAATGACTCTGGGCTGGCAATTTATAGGCTGTGGGAGGCACCGGGCCCAGGTGACTCCCAATCAGCCATTGTAGAAACTCCACCCAGGCTCACCTGAATGGGGAAGGAGGTTAAGCACAGGTACACACCCCTATCTACCACCCCATCTAGTGACAGACGTGGGCGTCACACCCCCCCCTTAAAGTCGTGGTCCTACTAAAGGATCCACGGCTCTCCAGCACTAAATTAGAGACTAATCAAACTAAACATCATAATCAAAAAGTAGACTTAATATACCGGTACAATCCCCCAAAATTTACATAATGTTAACATTAGTTTTACCATGCATGGATTTAATAATTTAAAATACTTTCAATACTTTTTTTTTTTTTTTTTTTAGATTTAAAATACTAATAACCCTAGAAATACTATAGCGCCCTGGCCCTGCAACACCCTGGACTCTCCTCCCCCTCACGGCTGGATCCGGTGTTTCAGCTATAGCATTAGGCCATCAGAGAGAAGGACAGGCCAGGGGTCACAACACCAGGCGCACTAAAATAGAAGACATAAAGTATTAGGGACACATTCTGTATGTACAAGAGCACAAGGATATCTAGACACCAATAGATTGTCCTCTACTCAGCCACTGCCATTGACTGAGCAGAAAGACTAGTGGTGACTGACTGATGACCATACCAAGGCCTCAACAGGTTTACATGACAGAACTGAGTTGCCTTGCGAAGATTAGGAGTAGAAATTAGGTAGTTGACTTTAGAAACACGCTCGACCACAGTGTATGGCCCCGTGAGCCTCGTTTGGAAAGGTAAAAGAGCCCACACGTGTTCGCCAGGTCTGAACTCCCGACGTTCAGTCCGCTGACCAAATGAACGCTTCATTTTAACTTTAGGGTTTACAAGGGACTTTTTAGCAGGCTCAGGAGAACCCACCTGATCCAGCAGTGGTGCTGACCCATTTCCCCACACGCGGTCCCCAGCAT
This sequence comes from Benthosema pterotum, assembly GCA_039105355.1. Classification (NCBI taxonomy): domain Eukaryota; kingdom Metazoa; phylum Chordata; class Actinopteri; order Myctophiformes; family Myctophidae; genus Benthosema; species Benthosema pterotum. The sequence goes on from CM076977.1 coordinate 26,821,012, forward strand.
GCATATTACCTAGGAGAACATCGACCCCAGCCACAGGTAACGCCGCACGCAACGCCACTTCCACTTCGCCCTGAACCAGACCACACTCGAGCTTTAGCTTGTGTATAGGAGAAGGGATGGTGGACATGCCCATACCACGGCTCAACATGACACGCCCGGTAGCCGACTGTGAAGAGAATGGTAAAAGTGAGTCAAGAACATACGTGCCCTGCGCTGCTGTGTCTCTCAAAATTGTAACTGGCACTTTTTCGTGTGAACCAACAAGAGAGATAAACCCCCTTTCAATGAACGGTTGATAGGCCTCCTCCACACCACCAAGATTACTCCCGCCTTACATCTGACACAGGCGCACAAGCCGCGGCTGACTTCACCTCCGTTGTTTCTCTTTGTTTCCATGCTATGCAGTTTGGTTTGATATGACCTTTTTTTCCACAATAGTGACATGTTTTCGCGCCGTCACGAGCAGCCCAAGTTTTCCCGTCCTCCATGTTACCATTTTCCCTGAAAGGTGCGCTGCGACCGCCGTCCCCATGGCTGGATTCAAAATTCTCCCGTTGCACAAACTGGACACCCCGTGGTTCCCAATCTTTGTGTGTCAACACGTACTGGTCAGCCAAAGCGGCTGCCTCTGCTACGGTTTTTACTTGTTGCTCATTTAGGTAGGATGCTATGTGAGCTGGACTAGCATTTTTGAACTGCTCCACCAACAACAATTCACACAAGCCCTCACAGGTGTCACCACCTGCAACCATACGCCAACGGTTGAAGTTGTGTACAAGTTCACGTGAAAACTCCAAATATGTCTGTTTGTCCTCTTTTCTGTTGTTCCTAAATCTCTGGCGGTAACCCTCGGGAACCATCTCGTAAGCTTTTAGAACAGCAGATTTTACAGAATTATAGTTTACACTGTCAGTTACCGACAAGGCTGAATACGCTTCCTGTGCCTTCCCCGTCAGCACACATTGAAGCATAACAGTACGATCCCCCTCAGGCCAACCTCTGGACTCTGCTAGCCTTTCAAACAAGGAGAAAAATGTTTCAGGGTCGTTCTCATTAAATTTTGGCATTAACCGCAAACTGCCCACCAGATCAAACCCACGTTTTCCTGAACCTACAACTCCTTCCTCTAGCAGCTTCTGATCCATTTTACCTGACTTTACCAGCTCCAACTTCTCCCTCTGTAGTTCAATCTTTGCCTGTTCTGTTGTCTGACGTAAGCGTTCCACCTCAGTTTGGTGCTTATTTCGATCAATCTCCAACTGAATTAACATTAGCTCTTTTTGCTGTTCGAATGATAATTGTGATTGCAGATTCGGGACAGGCAACGGCACTGCAGCAGCCGCACCATGTCCCTCCTCTTTCTCAAGTGGCAATATGTTCATTTCTTCCAAGCTGTCAGTCAATATCACCTTTAGCGTTTGTATCTTCCGTCTCCTGTCCCCAATGTCTACTTTATAATAGTCCGCAATTTCAAAAAGTTGCTCCTTTGTGCAAAATTCTAGAAAGTTTTTAGATGGATTATCATAAAAATCGTTAATTTGAGCCATGATTTTCTCTCTTGAATGCAATGGAAAGCCAAACAAAACTAATTAAATGACACACCAGACAAGCAATGAACCAATAATGAGCGTCCCCTAGCTGCCTACTGAAACTTCTCTAAGCTCATCCCTAGTCTTCAGCGGTCCTCCCAAGTCTCCCTACCGCAAGGTATCTTAGTGGTACCGCCGTATTCCACTTTTGTGAAACACAATCTACACATGAAAAACAACAAATGCAGTGCGACCCATATGGGGAACCACCACTATGCCTACCGGGGACAGTGCAAATGCTCAGGCCAATTACTCAACTAAATGTGTCAAATAATCAAAAAAAAAAAGACTTACCAATTGCATCCAAATTACTCCATGCCCAAACAAAACCAAGCCAAAACAAAATGACAAACACTTGTCAAGAGCGGCCAAAGAGTTAACTTGAAGTAGCCTGAAGTAAACTTCACTTAACTTTAACCTTAGCAATACTCACTTTTAGACGAAAGCCCCCATTTGTCATGGTTGGCTCTTAGCCATGACAAACATTGGGAGGCAAGAGACTTGAAAGATTTTAACAATTTATTTTAAATTAGGCCTACAAACAATAACTAAATTAATGAATCAACTGAAGATCAACAAAACATAAGGCAACGGATCCTATGAGGTGTGTAGTCAGTATATCAGTGGTGTGTGTAGTGTATGGATGTGTGAGACATGGTGAGGTGGGTGTTGGATGGAAAGAATATAACAAACAAAAGGCATGAAGCACAGGCAGGGGAGTGGAGGCTGTCTGCCTCCTCTGAAGCTCTCTCTCTCTCTCTGTAGTAATGACTCTGGGCTGGCAATTTATAGGCTGTGGGAGGCACCGGGCCCAGGTGACTCCCAATCAGCCATTGTAGAAACTCCACCCAGGCTCACCTGAATGGGGAAGGAGGTTAAGCACAGGTACACACCCCTATCTACCACCCCATCTAGTGACAGACGTGGGCGTCACAGACCATCAACACATCGTCTCTGATCAAGAAGGCCCACCAGCGTCTCTTCTTTCTGAGGAGACCGAGGAAGGTCAATCTATCTCCTCAGATATTGGGGAACTTCTACCGCTGTGCAATTGAGAGCATCCTTACATACTGCATTACGGTGTGGTATGGAAACTGTACAGCCGCAGATCGGAAGGCACTACAAAGGGTGGTGAAAACTGCCCAAAGCATCACTGGAATATCTCTCCCCATCATACAGTCCATTTATAACAGCCGGTGCCTGAGGAAGGCTCAGAACATTATCAAGGACCCCTCTCATCCTAATCATGACCTCTTCTCCCTCCTACCCTCTGGTAGACGATACAGGAATCTGGCTTCTAAAACCAGTAGACTGCGGAACAGCTTTTTCCCATCTACAGTTATTTACCTGAACTCTAACCCCCCCAGTGTCCACCCACAATCAGTGTAGCAAGCTTGGATGGACTTGGGCTTGTCATGGACTTCTTGATTGTGGTCTGTTTCTAGTGTAGCACTTTTCAGGCATTGTGCAATAGGGCTTGTGCAATTATCTTTCTATTCTATTTATTACATTCTATTTATTACATTTATTATTATTACTTACCTACTTTGCACTTACTACCGTTACTCCACATGTTACACTATGACACTATTACACATATTACCCTATTACAGTATTACACGTTACACTACGACACTATTACACATATTACCCTATTACCCTATTACACATGTTACACTATGACACTATTACACATATTACCCTATTACACTATTACACATTTTACCCTATTACAGTATTACACGTTGCACTACGACACTATTACATATATTACCCTATTACAGTATACCGCTATATACTGCATATCTTACACTATTAGCTCTATTACACTATTAAACTATTGCATATATTACACTATTACGCCTTTTAGCACAATATACCATTATACTATGACACATGCTACACTTGGTGTGTCCGCTTCACATATACACTTATTGTGAAGGACAGATGCACAGACAGACATTTCTGGGTGGCTTATATTCGCAAAATGTACGCAGCAATTTTAGCACTGAAACAGCCCTTCACAATTGGCTTAATAACTCCCGACCCGTTTCATCAATTGAAAAACTTGAAGTGGTTTATGATAGCAGATACATGTAGGTCCATTTCCTGAAAATAGAAGAAATGCTGATAAAGGAATCTTTGAGTTAAAGAGTGAAACATGCCAAAATGTTACATGGTGCCACATCACTACGTATATGTTGTAACTCAAGAACCGTACTACATACAGACGTGTACTTGGTATCAAAATATCCGTAATGCCTGACTTTATATTAACGCTCAATACATTTATGGGGCTTAAAAGCTTTGTATTTCGAGTTATGAAGGAAAAACCACATTTTTGGACGGACATCTTGGATTTTGGGGGCTGCCATCTTGGAATTTTGCAGGGCACGCAGTACTTTTAGAAATAGTGGGGTTTGAAGAGTGTGTGTACCAATTTTCATGCCTGTATCACCATTTGATTCACTTAAGAATCAATGTTACAAATGTCTTGCTCTCCTCAATCTGTGAAAGTACCTATATGCTGTATCTCAAGAGCCGTAAGTGATGCAGACACGTTCTTGGTGCCAAACCGTCCGTAATGGCCGACTTTGTATTAATGTTCAATACATTTATGGGGTGTAAAATCAATGCATTTCAAGTTATGAAGGAAAAAACACATTTTTGGGCGGACATTTTGGATTTTGGGGCCGCCATCTTGGAATTTTGAGTGGCACGCGCCTTTTTCCTAAAGAGTAGACCTTGGAGAGTATCTGTGCCAATTTTCATGCTTCTATACCAAAGTGAAGTATCGTTTCACTAATCTGCTCTACTACAATAGATCTGACTTGTTTGATTGTCCACAGTTCATAGTAATCTAAGGAGGGCTGTAGTCATCCTGGTCTGTTTGCTGTTCCCTTGCAAATACCACAGATAACCCATGCACGCACGCACGCACGCACGCACGCACGCACGCACGCACGCACACACGCACACACGCACACACGCACACACACACACACACACACACACACACACACACACACACACACACACACACACACACACACACACACAGTAATTGTACTTTTCTTCCACAAAAGGCAACAGATAAATGATTAAAAATGGGTGGAGAGTGTTGATGTTTGTACAGTAAACTCTGAACATACTTGTGAATTAATGATGCATGGTTCCTGAACCCAACTGCATGTCCTGCAGTTTAAGCATTTATTTCAATCCTGCTCTTTTATAACCACCTCATGTAGCTTAATTGTTAATTATATTATAAAATGTTCAATAATAGCAGATCTGAACAAGCTTGTTTTCATGTGAAAAGCTGGAATGGTCAAAAAGTTTCACATCTTAGACAACTTAACAAAAGCAATTAGCTCTATTTCCGTTATAAACAAAAAACTAGGCTACAGCATGCTGCACTTTGTGCCCATGCACATGCACATGCGCATGCGTGCATTTGTGCAAGTGTATTTCCAGAATTATGTCTGTATGCTCAAAGGGCTTTAAAAGCCTAAAATGAACTCGGAAACATAAGTTGTCAAAGTCTGAAGAAAATAAAAACTGTTTATGGAAATCACTAGCTGGGATAGTTTGCAGTTTGTTTATTTGTCACACTCCATGTGTAATGGATGGTAATAAGTGCCTCTTATCAGTGCATCTCAATGGTTTGCGACGTCGTTTTGTTGATTGCAATGATGTGAATTGCAAAGTTGTTTGTGTGTGTGCTGAAATGTAGGTCTAATGTACTGTAGGTCTACCTGTGATTTGTTGTGCAATCGAAATGGTTGAAGGGATAGGAAAAAGCTCCTTTGCCAGCAAAATAAAATATATTGGCTATTTAGAGCAAACCTGGGAGTGTTGACAAGCACATTTCATTGAAACTCACAGCATTACGAACATCAACACTTCTGGGCCTTGTTAAAGGTGAATTCCACAAACATTTCAACATTTTATTATTTATATACACTACTTAATATGGTTAAGTACATCTTGATGACATATGGTACAGAGTAAAGTACAGTACAGTATAAGCCCAGTGCAGTGCCGTACAGTCCAGTAGGCTACAACGTGGACTAATACCCATGAGTTCATGTGGTATATGGGTCAGGCTCCACATTATGCAGAAGTCATCACGGTCAGTAATGTATATTCTGTGTCAGATACAGATTACAACAGACTTAGTCCCATAATGCCAGAGAGACAGAGAGAGAGAGAGAGGGGTGAAAGAGTAAAAGTAAGAGAGTTGAATGATTACTCAATACACACCATTTCCATAGTGTAAAAATGCTTTCGATTCAATCTCAATAAAGCACTTAACTTTCTCGCAAACCCAATTAGTGTCCCATTGTGTGCTTACATGGACGGCCTCCAATCCTCTCTCACGCATGGAGGGAGGGATAGAGAGAGAGAGAGAGAGAGAGAGAGAGAGAGAGAGAGAGAGAGAGAGAGAGAGAGAGAGAGAGAGAGAGAGAGAGAGAGAGAGAGAGAGAGAGAGAGAGAGAGAGGGGTTTATCGGGCCACAGTGTATCTGAGGTGTTGTTTTTATATTGCAGCCATATTTCATTTTGGCCTAGTTTCTTTAAATTGCCTGTGGGGTTTAGTACAGGGAGAGGAGCCATCACATTTATATATGAGATTGAAAGAGAAGAGAGAGAAAGAGGTGGGAGACTACTTGTTTTATAGTTTTTATTTCTCATTCATTTTCACTGCTCTCTCTCTCTCCCTCCTCTTTCATTATGCAGTGTGGGTTTAATTGCTGATGTGACTAATGGGTGTGGCGAGGTAGGACTCCAGGGGCAGAAAAAAGGCAACAAGAGATGAAGTTTCCACAGGACCAATGGTAATTCCAGTGACCCAAAATATCCCCAAAACATGATAAATACAGGGCTAGGGTGACTAAAATTATTTAAGACTATGGACTTTGGCAATTTAATAATAAAATCAATATGTAGACTAAAAGTTTAGGGAGGACTAATGAAGAAGAGATCCAATATAGAACTAAAACACAATAAGTCATTTTGGGTGCACTAGGGTGTTGCACACATTTATTCACGAGAATAAAGTGGTGTATTTTGGGGAAATTGCGCCTTTTTTAAGAGGAAACCCATACATGGACAGAGAATACATATTTGAATATTACAACCACACCTCCGGGTCTGGTGCTAACTCCATAGTAATTTAAAAAACAGAAAATTTATAAAACACATGGCACTTCACACTACAATGATATGACTGGGATCACTGTCAGACTCATTCAAACAATCAACATTCAAACTTGCTCACTGCAGTTTCAATGTATAAGATTTAACAACAATGTATAAGATGCATTATTAATCAATAATGTAATCAATGCCCGAGTGAAAAGTCAGAGCGAATGGTGCATCCAGGGAGGAGTTAAGTCAGTTTCAGAGGGACATTAATTTATTCATTCATTCGTTCATTCATTCATTCAGACAGACATTTCCATATTTATAGTATAGATTATTATAATTATTTTCAGAATCTAAGCTTTTTTTCCACAAAAAGCGAGATCTAAGCACCATCACCTTACGATAGAAAACATATTAGACATTTAGGAAAGGGTTTGCGTGCTGACATTCAGGGAGTGGGTTATGTGGCAAATGCTGTCTGAATGTATCAAATTTAAGATTTGTTTCAATGAAAAAAAGTTTAGTATATCAATACTGTAATACAAAAGTACAAAACAACACATTGCCCGCATATACATAAATAATTATACTTTAGAAGATAGAATGAAGAAATAAAAAGAAAAAATGGGACATTTATTCAATTGCATCATTGTTTACTATATTACTTTTTGTTTACAATGTCATTATTTTACAAACTTCAAACAATTAACTGACAGACAAGAGCCATTCTTAAGCATCCTCTTTTCATTCAACATGCATATTTCATAATGCACATGTCATTTTCCCCAGCATCATACAGAGTTGAGCAGAGCGTAAAAAATTGCTCTTGCCGTGCCTCACAAATTAGTTTACTTTCCTGCTGTTGCATCACAAAATTCATAATGCTTAATTGAGCATTTGTGCTGGAACAAATGGAAAGTCACCGGAAGGAGAGATCATGTTCAAGGATGTGTGACAGAAAAAGAAGAGAGATCCAATAAAGAGAGATACAGGAAAAGTGAAAGAGAAACAGCAGGATCATAGACTGTGGCCATAACTGTGGCAGACCCAAAAGCAAAAGACAAAAAGTCCAAGAGTGTTTTTTAAAAACATTGGAATTGGGAAGTAGATCGCCTGTTTTTGTTGTTGGTTTAGGAGTGGCCGAGGGGATCAGGCTGAGGCTAGTGACAGGCAGGCAGGCAAGGCAAAGGAGCAGGAACAGTATGGATTCACCAGAGTTTACCATAGTGGTTGACTATAGAAGGACTAGCACACACAGAGGTTGTGAAATGATCTGGCATCACATGGAGAGAAGACCACACATTTATAGACTGATAGTGATGAGCTGATACCAGTCAGGTGAGGGAAATGAGGGAACTGGAAACAGGTGCGCCAAGTGGGAAGCTGGAACCAAATATAATACAACATAATTAGCGCTGTTGCTTTTATTGACTTAAAAAACAGATTAAATCAGATCACAACTTCAAAATGAATTTAATCATAATTAATGACCATTCATGACATACATATGAAAGATGACACTTTCAAGAGTTTGCATAAAAAGTTTTTTTTTTCCATATGGGACTGTGTGTGCTATGCATGTGGATTGCCAGTTTCTTTTGCAAATTCAATGAGGCAAATTCAGATGATTTGCGAGGTAGGCTTTCTTGAAAACACGGCCTCAAACAGTCACTATAAAAACTTAAAAAGAATTGTAGATGGCTGTTTCGCTGCCAGTGCCAATGAGAAAGCGCTCCATCTGCCAAAGGTAATGTTTCCTTTTAGGAAGCATTACTCAGTGGATCCACCAGTCATCCATCTACATTTTGAGAGTGAATATTGCATATCAAGAATTCTGCGCATCAGTAGATACTCTACTCGTATAAACACCTACAGTATCCATTCCTCTGCTGTATACACTGTAGCTGTTTGGAAGGTGCTCTGATGCATGCTAGTAGAGAGGGATGTGTGGTGATGTGTAGAACAGCTGGAGAGGATGAATGGTTTGTTAAGAATTAAGATTAAGTAAGCCTTGCACAGCCATGTGGACCAAAGGGTAGAAGTATGTCCTGCTCCATATCCTACACCCCTCGGCATGCCGCTGGTCCGCCGCAGGGACCCATGGGAGTGGATTGGTTTATGGTAGAGGACACTTTTCGCCATTTATTGTCGACTGATATGGAATGTCAAAAAGGCTGTTTGACGGAGATAAAACAATGACGAAGCACATTCCATAGTCGCAAAAAAAAAAAAAAAAAAAAAAAAACAATAATTGGACAAGCCAACAAGTCAGTCACCCCTCCTGTTCAAGTGTGACTGGCCTATCCTTGAATGTCATGTCCATTAAATTAGTATCTTATTAATTACATTAATTTCTTCAAGCCTTCTTGGGTGCTAACCCGTATCATTTCTTGTCTTTTAATGTCAGTACAGTACCGTGACTAACCTCCCGATGCTAATGAGCCATACAGGCTCCCCAGCACACACTGGGAAATGATGTTCGGCAGAACATGTGTGTGGAAAATTATGTATGTGGGCAACTGGGCGCACACACCCGCACGCATGCATGTCTTCTTTCAAATTCTACTATCCTTGTGGGGACATTTGGCCAGTGAGTTTTCTTTTCCTAGGTTTTCTGGGTTAGGGAGCACTTGTTTTATATTATTATGTCCCAGACAGCTTTAAAAAAATCTTTCTCATAGGCATATTAATATTGTATAGATGTGGTATTGAGTCAAACAACAGATACATTCTGTAATGGGTGATCGGAAAGGACTGACACACACATGAACTAGTCTTAGTTTATTTTCTTCCTATAGCAAGTGAATTCCTAAGGGTCATATTGTTCTTAAAAGGAAGAAATGTTCTCATTTCCGGGGTCTTCAAAAGTGAAATGGCTGTTTTAATCAAGTCGATCTACAAGTTAATCAGAATCAGCTTTCAGAATCAGTCACATCACACTTTTAAGTTCATGGCATTTTTCCAAGAAAAAAAAGTATCACAAGTTGTATAAGTAATGGCCTTCATCTGTTTAGTTTAGATATTGACAAGCCTTTGCCTCAAAACCGCACAGCTATGCTTTTTGTGTTAGTAGACTGAGGGTTAAGATTGCATTCATAAAAGCATGATATTGAAGTGTTGATGTTGTTACAAGTATAGCTCTCTCTGTGTGTGTGTGTGTGTGTGTGTGTGTGTGTGTGTGTGTGTGTGTGTGTGTGTGTGTGTGTGTGTGTGTGTGTGTGTGTGTGTGTGTGTGTGTGTGTGTGTGTGTGCGTGCGTGCGTGCACAGATGTAGGCTTTACTCCCAGCTGGGTTGACCTGTGGACACAGCAGTGGGGGGTTTGGTTAAAGCTGGTCACACAGCAGGTGACTGTTAATTAGACAGCAAATACAGATCAGGGTGAAGCACTGCTGGAGGGTCAAATATATGGAGAGAGAGAGAGAGATTTCAGAAGTCATGAAACACTCCTTATTTGCATATGAGAGCATTATGGAAAGGTTTGAGAACCACAACACTAAATCTGGGGTTTTCAACTGATTGTGAACGAGAGAGTCTCATGAATGGAAATTACAAACTGCTTTCAGGAGGTTGTAAGAAGGTCAAAGAATGTCAACAAAAAATAAAATGAAAAACAGAGGTACTGCAAGTGAGTTGGATTAGAATTAAGATATGTTTTTAATTATTATGATTAGCATCGCAAGGCAATGAATGTTTGTAGATAGCTTTGAGAGAAGAATAACAATGTATTTTTATATGTATTATGTTCAAATGCTAATCAAGGTTTGAAAACTTTTCAAAATGTTTACACTTTTGAGAAAATATCAGTCAAAAAAAATGGTAATCTGTGCAGGACTCCACGAAATACAGATCTGGTCCAGGAATCAAAATGCATGGTTAGGAATTTCCAACAGTGTCATGGAAGAAAAAGCCTCAGAAAAATAATCTAACCCAAGAGCACCATGCAGTGTTCTTGTGTGGGACGTGCAGAGTCGTCAACAGAACATCTAGAGAACCTCTGACAGACTGCCAATAGCAGATTATGTTAACTTATGTCTGGCACTGGTCCTATGTGAAGCATTTCACATTACCCATGCAGTTCATTTGCTCAATTCAAATTTGCCAAATAAACTACAACGTACATTGACACAGACACAAAACAATGATGTGGACCCCATTGGCAGATGCCTGCATGGCCTGGGTCATCTTTGGGACCATCCAGACATAGCTGCACCATGAGCAGATGTCCACCTATAGGATGTCACCTCAGCAGGCAATTTGTGTGTCCTACCATGCATACCTGTCCATGTGACCTGGCACAGACATGGCTCTGCATCCGTGTATATGTGTCTGGCCTCCACTGTCACATGCACCCGCTTCAAATGTTATCAACCAATAGCCTAATCACCTTCAGGCCATACAATGGAGCAATATGGACATTTGAAACAAGGTGGAAACTGCCGCCAAAGCTAAAACATCATGAAACTATACGCTATAAAACAACTTTGATTTCAGCGTAGCTGGTTAAGGCTGCGGTTATGGTTAGGATTTATAATATAGTTCGTTATCTGACAACGTGCAACGTCAGGCGAGGGCTGAACAATGTCAATTACGCAGGAATAGGCTACGCAATACACTCCATTACTGGCTCCATTCATGGCCTTAATTGATAAGGACTGATGACGGAGATTAAACTGTCTGTGGGATTAGCCACCAAATAAAGTCTGTGGAAAACAGCAACGGGCATGCCTCATGCTGGTAGACCGGCCTGCGCCTGGCAGGTGGGCAGCACAAATCGTGGTTCCTCAATGACCCAAACATTACAGTGCACTGCTGATTTGCACATGACGCACAGTACACCCTCCTACACCTCCCCTCCTACACTGCCGCATGGTGAGTCACCAAAATATTAAACACGTGCGCAGGGGAAAATATACTACTTTGCCTTACTGCTAATTTGCAGCAGTCTTTCTGGTTCAAAATGAAGTCAACTGGATTAAAATGGTCCAAACTGACCAACAGCACCAACCTGACTTGTATGGCAGCTGGGCTGGACTACCAGTACTGTATATCATACAATTCTTGCAATGACTTAAATAGTCTATTTGAGTGTTTTGGGCTGATGTGTTTCCAGTCTCACAATTCTGCAGGGCTGGACTGGGACAGAAAATAGGCCCGGCCATTTTTGTGCCATTTTGTCCCAGAACGGCATACCACAAGCAGAGTGCAGATAGCAGAAACCGTCAGAACATGCAAACAAGCCCTGATCCCACCGTGTTAAACACAACAACATTAATTATACAAACCGATAGCATACAGTATATACTTTTGTATAATGTTTGTGTTCACACAAACACTCAAAAGGGAATAGGAGGGGCTAGGGCCTCAAAATAAATGAACCCAGTTTGCACACTGGCCTGGATAGATCTAACCAGGTGCACAGTATTATATTTTACACAATTTTGTTAAGTGGATTAACAAAATCCACTTAAAGACCCCGTAAAGCAAAAAAATATATGATACAAAATGTATTCCCAGTTTGTCACACCACAGAGTAATGTATTATAGCCCCACAGACCAAATATTTATGATTAAAAAAGTTGCTATGTTTCAGAAATGATGTTTAAACATGTGTGAAATACAATGGAAAAAAATCTGGCCTGATTCTCCAGGACTGTAGGGGCGTGGCCAGTACTGTAAGCTCATTAGCATA
>CM076977.1:26835937-26843437 GCA_039105355.1 Benthosema pterotum
CTTTATTGGCAAATGGCCATGAAACACACACACACACACACACACACACACACACACACACACACACACACACACACACACACACACACACACACACACACACACAGCATTTTCAGAACCATAACAACATGGACAGATGCCAAGCTCTATCTCTATCCTCCACCATTACTAATATCTAACAGCCTGCCCTGACCTGGGCTCAAACATGATGTCCCCAAACTATTACACTCACACATTCACATTATTATTATATCCAACGCCAACAAAGCTGGTATGCACTTCCACAGTATAAGCAACAAGCATCAAGAACACAGCACATTACATGATTTACAAAGACAGCAAACTGACCGCATTAATGAATGTGACTGTGTACTCACTCATTAGAAGGTCATTTTACGGGTAGTGGAGATGTATTTTTCTGAGAAAGACTTTTTTGTTGTCTCTGAGAAACGGTCCGGCAGGCCTACGGACTAGTTGCTATTATAAAGCTTTTTGTCTTATCGGTATGCGGTGTCATGTCGTATAATCCTCGATCTGTGCTGGGGATTCGGGGTTCATTAGGCTCTGCAACGCGGCCGCCGCGCGCGGGGACATTCATTTTCACCGACAATGTGTCCGTGCGTGGCCGCGTGGAGAACTGTCACAGGGCGGTTGTGTTGCTGAACTCGTTGGCAACTCGAGTCCAGCGTGTCGCCGCTCTGTGAGGCAGGATCTGGGGTAGCTGCTAGTGCCCGGTGCCGGTGGGGTGCAGCAGCAGGAGGAGAGACACCGATGCTGATACAAACTTGTCCAATTTGGTCATTTTAGCTTCATTTACGCTTCCCGCTGCCGACTGCTCTCTTTCCATTCGCCTTTGGAACCACTTTCATGACTTTTCTTGAACATGACACTATGCTACGCCGATGCTTCAATTCAACCCACTCGCGCTTTTTTTTTTTTGTAGTTGACACTTTTTTTTTGTTTTGATTTGTTTTAAGAGGAACTGACATCAGAACACATTCACACGTGAGTGACAGTTCACAGGTACCAATTTGATTGGACAATATCATTACCCCTCCCACTGCTAGGCCCGGCCACTCTCAGGTTTAACCCCCTAACGACCGGCCACAGGTCCATAATAGTCGCAGGGCCCGCTGTCAGCAGCCTTTCTTTTCTTTTCCCCCCTTCCCTCTCAGTAGGCCCCCAAGGGGCCTGGGCCCTGGTGCACCGCACCGGCGGCACCGGCGTAAAATACGCGCCTGCATCTGGGCTGTGTAGGCCACACCCTGCTTAGCCTCAATGTTCTATTCTATTTACAAACTTAGTTATGTTTCAGGGAGTTATTCTTTCCATCCACACACTCAGACATGCACACACGTACACACGTTTCATACATCCCCCCTTAACACCATTGACTAGGCCTACTAGGATCCCTTTTTTAACCCATTTTGGGTGGAATGCGTTTTCGTGTTTTAAGCATTATGTTGTACTTTGACTATTGAAAAACAGCAGATCTGCAAGCTCATAGTAAACCATCGGGAGGTGTGCTACAAGCTTGTAGGTCTGCTATTCAAAACAAATCTTTGAATATTCTGTCACAATGTTTTTAACTCAAATATTTTACTTCTGGGAAGGCCCCTGCAACTACACATTTTCAGATTGGAGTAGGTGGCCATATACAGATGGTTTTGGAGGTCCTTCACATGATGAGGTTTAAAAAAAAAAAAAAAAAAAAATGTCAGGATTTAGAAAACATTTGTACAACTAGTTCTCAGGTCCGCTCCCTTGCCTTGAAGTGCTCTTTGGAGGTTCCCTCATCAGGAAGTGCCTCTCCAGTTGAATGAAGGTGCTACACTTGCTGTCCTTGTACAGAAACAGGATTCATTGTTCGTGTTAACATCATGCCACAGAGAGCAAGGCTGCACAAGGCAATCAAGTTTAGATCCTTGAGGGCTTTATAAGCCCCTTCCACTCAAGGCTTCACGTTTTCGGACAACTTAATATGCTAACCTGACTCCACCAGATGGGGCAGTAGGGAGTACACAGGTCTGTTAACCCCCTCTGCACCCCACACTATGATAAAGAAAAAGAGGATGATGCAAAGGGGCATGGATGTGCAGTGTAAACAGGAACGTGGATGATGGAAGGTACCAGCAGAGGTGCTAGCTAAAAAGTCCACGCTTCATTCTCCTTTGATCCAGCTGGTGGGTTTGTCTTCCTCCACTTAGCACCGGTGTTTGCAGGTTTGTATTTGCATTAATAACACAGACCAACATCCATATACCATGAAAGTGACACAAACGCCCATAGTTTTGCTATATCTATTCCAGTGGTTCTCAACATACATGCACTTTGCTATGCCACCCTATTCAGACAGGATGCAACTTCATTCTAATGGATACATACAAATATAAGAATGATATATTTTCCACAGTTGAACTCAAAGTAAAATGTTAATGGTTGTACCCAGTTAAATGACAGGGTGTACTCAGTTAACCATAAATATTACCATACTAACAATGCAATTTGAGCACTTAACGATAGATAGATAGATAGATAGATAGATAGATAGATAGATAGATAGATAGATAGATAGATAGATAGATAGATAGATAGATAGATAGATAGATAGATAGATAGATAGATAGGTTAGGGCAGGGGTCAGCAACCTGTGGCTCCGGACTGAAGAGCCAGGTATAGTGTTGTTCTCAGTTCTGCAGTAAAGATTTCTTTCATCTTCTAGTTGTGTTTACTTGGGCTAATTCACATGATGAATATTTTAACTCTTGAGAGTGTAAACATGAAACCAAATGGACCCACTAGGGTCCATTTGGTTTCATTTTTACGTTCTCAAGAGTCACATCTGGTTAACCAACAATAATGGGGACCACCTGGAACCCTCTCAGGGACCACTGGTGGTCCCCGGACCACCTGTTGAAAACCCCTGCCATAGCCAACAGACAAACCTACATCTATACTACACATTTTGCTTGATGAATCATGAGAATGCCAGCTGAGACAGACATGTACAGTACAGTAGTTTCTGGTTTTGCTCCATTACCAAATGATCAACATTATTATGCAGAATATGGTTCATAGTTAAATATTGGTAGATCATTTCTTGATTCCAAGCCTCTCCAGCAGCCAACTGCAACTCTCAGAAAATTTGCATGCAGCTTGCCTGTCTTCTCCAATCAGGTTAAATGACTAGAATGGATCATTTGCATATGGCCTGTCAGAGTCAATCAAGGACGTTCCTGCTTTCTCTGCATGGTTCTCACAAAAACAGAAAGAGAGAACACCATACATTATTAAAAAAAAGGTGAACTGTGACTCTTCAAGTGGGGAAATTATATTTAAATCTATTCTGAAAACATAATTAAATTGAGAATGAAATCCTTCACGTTGTCAATATATGAAATTATAGACGGAGTCTATAACTGAGTAATTAACAGCATGTGTACCCCAGTTCTTCTTTCCTGAATGTGTATTGTCATGAAGTATGCATGTGAGTGTGCAGTCGTGTAGGAGTTCACGCAGATTATTTAACACACGGCTTGACTAGTCTTCCATGGACCAGACTAATGCCACTGGGATTTTTTCCCCTGTGGCAGTTTAGGCTGGTTTCCTACAACTTGACATAAACCTAATGGTCGCATAATAGTCTTAATTGTTTGAATACTAGTCTATTGAGAGCTGTTCAAATGTGCAATCCATAATTCAATGTCAGATTTGTGAGGCAGTGTTGTTGACATCTCAACTTGATGCCATCACAGTAGCATAGGACTTCATGACATTGCATAGATGGAACCATGAGGTAAAGGTGACTCCACATCTACTGCAAGAGTCTTGTGTGCTTTATGTAAAAATATTGTTTCCTTTGCCACTTGATTTATTTTGACTGAGTGATATTGTATGCCGTGTACATTGTGCAAGTCAGATACAGTCACACATGAGTTCTATTCAATTACTATTCAATTATAATTTAAATTATGCACATTACATTTACATTACAATATTCATGGTGCTTCTTTGTATTATGTGTGTATGTGCACACAAGATTATCTCACTATCCACTGTATATTAAAAAATAAATGTTAGAGAAACAAAAGAGAGTCTTTGTGTCTCCATGCATACACCATGTCTGGTATTCAGGTTATACTACTTTATTGTCTCCACCAGGTCGAAGGCATGGTGAAGATGTTTTGCAGTTCGTCCATGTGTCCTTCTGCCCCAAAGTTTCTAGAATGGCCTGTTATAGCACCACCAAGAGGCAACTTTTACCATTTTACCTATAAATGCACTGATCGGTATATGAAAGGTTGCAGGCACCCTCCCTAGAGGACAAGGATGAACCTTTGACCTGTATTTTCACTTTTTTCTGAGAGTGTACAAATTTGAGACCGTCCATTTGAACCAAATGGACGGTCTCAATCATTAACATGGTGAAACACAACTTGATGATGTCATCTAGTTGTGTTTTACCATGTTGATGATCCTTTTCAGACCTCCATTTCTAGGAAACACAGGATGGGGCAACATTTTTATGATGTCCACACAATATCTATAGGGCATATTAACGACATAGTAAAATGTTGAAAATGGCTGTAATTCCCCTTTAAGTAATCAATTGGCAGGTGTGGGGTACCATTTGGCTGAGGCAGAGGCTAGAAATTGCACAGGTGAGAGGACTTCAGCACATATGTCCACTGGCATAGCCTGACCACAGCCTTATGTGTTATTTTTTGGCGTCAAGTAGCATGCACTACAATCGCACGTGCACGCCCCGTGCGGTTGCCATGGACGACTTGGACGCGGCATATTTATAGTCAGATGTGACATTAAGCTTCCTCTGCCCTTTGACCCTAGTTAGCCTGACCTCGCTGCGACACGGCACAAAGAAATTAATGGTGCGCAGGATGCTGAAACACTTTGAGCATGTATGTATGGCATCGATACTTTGGGCACGTCATTAAATTACTCATTAAATCACGATAAAGCAATACAGGGCGTCACGTGAACCTCAATGTGTCACAGCTCTGGTGACACGGCGGGTTGTATGCTTGTAGGAAGGGAAAAGAAAAGTTTAAATAGGGCTTAAGTGGTCCATCATTGCTAGATGTTGGCCACAATGACATCCCACTTGGCCGAGTGTGCTTCTTTTAGGCAGCCTTGACACTGTCATATTGTTTCCTAGTGTGTCAGCTAATCTGCTGCATTCTGAAATAAGCAATTATCCCACACTTGACCTATATGTAATTGGTAGAGGAGGAGACTGAAGGAGGACGAGGGAAAAGGCCAAGCTAATTCTTGCGGGGGGTCAAGGGGTCACGTGTTCACAGCAGACTTGGGTCAGGAAATGTCTGATGTGTGAGATGAATAGAGGTAGCCGTGATTTAAATGACCTGAGATGGCGGCGGAATTAGTATGAGAGCATCTGTACAAATCCAGAGCCCCCATTTGGACCAGAGAGTATGGAAATGGGCCCTGCACCTTTTTTAGACTCTCACTTCTCACAGTTCCATTGACACACTTTTTCTTTACTATGTAAGTGCACATCATGTCTGGTGTGAGTGTTAGTCTTGTCAGCTGTCACAGGGAGGACATTTGTTAGCCATTGAGGAAGATTTGCTACTCTGCTGATAGACTGCTGCACTTAGGGCCCATGGTTAAAATGCACTGAAAATCAATCACTCCATACATGTCAATTACCACCCCCCTGCCCTCCTCCCATTCCCAAATGTCCTTAAATGAGCTTTGCAGGGCACTTTTATTGGCTCTCAACAAATATGCTAATACGCAAATAACATACATCTCTAAAATTGTTTTAATACACAATATCGTATTGCACATGTCCCTATAATTTAGCCTTAATCACCACTCTGATATGCAGATAATATATGCTACTAATGCTAGATAAAACCAGGCTTGTTCACTTCCTCATTGAAGGGACGGGACCCACAGGGTTGTTGGGCTATGGGGAGTGAATTGTTTTAAATAAATAAATAAATAAATAAATAAATAAATAAATAAATAAATAAATAAATAAATAAATAAATAAATAAATAAATAAATAAATAAATAAATAAATAAATAAATAAATAAATAAATAAATAAATAAATAAATAAATAAATAAATAAATAAATAAATAAATAAATGGGGCATTTATATAGCACCTTTATCCATGGCAGTGGAAAACATGTAAAGCACAACTAGCACTTCAGGAGCAATTCCGGGTTTACTGTCTTGCTCAGGGACACTTCGACACCAACTCTGGGGGAGTGCGGGTTCGAACCGCCAACCTTGCGGTTACCATCCGGTGACTCTACCCTTGATTCACTGCCGCCCCTGTTTTGTATGACTCAACATGAGACAACCTACATACATCATGTGTAACATACTCTACATACAGTACTTCCTCATTAACCTGTCAACATGCAGGCATGTCAGGCTCTGATTAGCCTGGCCTAACCCGAAATGATTTTGGCCTTGGGGGGCGGGGGTGTCGTGGGATACCCACGGCGGAAGTGCTGCGCTCTGATTTGATCTCACTAACGTGTCGTCATCTCCGGCCCCTCCCACGCCCGTCCACTGCTGTTCTACGTCACATCATTTAGAGCGACGCCCACCCGGAAGGTTGACACGCCCCTCAAGGCCACTTTCCAACGCGCGTTAGTCCAGGCTTTCCGTTTTCGCGCAAGGCGGACGAAAATGAAAGCCTGGGTGTCGAGGCTAGGCTCTGATTAGCCTGGCCTAACCCGAAATGATTTTGGCCTATAGGGGGGGCGGGGTGCCGTGGGATCCACACGGCAGAGCGAGCTGATCTGATTTGATCTCACGAACGTGTCGTCATCCCCGGCCCCTCCTGCGCCTGTTCACTGCTGTTCTACGTCACATCATTTAGAGCGACGCCCACCCCGGAAGGTTGACTCCCCCCTCAAGGCCACTGTGTGTAACACGTTAGTCCAGGCTTTCCGTTTTCGCGCAACGTGAACGAAAATGAAAGCCTGGGTGTCGAGGCTATAGGCTCTGATTGGCGATTGACAAAGTTGTGCGTCCATGGCCCTGTGCCTGTGGATTCAATGAGAGGGCTTTGGCTGAAGGCCAGATTTTTGGTTGTAAAATATTATAATAATTGGAGATATGCACATCGTGCAGAGAGAAATAATCTGTCAGGATTTGACACAATTTTGTGGGGTCGGTGGTTCTCTTAAGATACATCTCTGTGTTGCTGACCTCTTTTTCTCTCTCTCCCTCCATCATTCTGTCAAGCCGGAGAACAAAGCTTGGATCGGCAGGTATGTGTGCTTCTTTTCTCTCCTTTGCAGCAAAGAGTTACTGCAGGGACACTGAATGCTATGTCAGGCAACCAGTGACCCCCCAAGCCTAGCCTTTTTGCTTGGCATACCGTCCACTCACACATATCAGGGGCGGATGCAACATTTCCCAATGGGGGGGGGGGCATGAGAAAATGGTATGGGGGTGGCCGATGAAGCCGCACCCATACCATTTTTGGTTAC
>CM076977.1:26848437-26880937 GCA_039105355.1 Benthosema pterotum
TGGGACCTAAAAACAGCTATTTGGCCAAAAATAACAAAAACGCTGGGCAGCTTTTAATAAACAAAGGAATAATGAAGGGGTGTTTCGCACACAAATTAAGGCATACACATTTCCTGAAAAACGTTTACTGTATTGTACAGTATTTTTTGCAATTAGAAAATCTTAGGTATAATTGCAATTTTTGTTGAATATCCTTGGAAAATATAGAAAAATAACAACAACATTCTGGAGTAGTTGTGTAAGCACAAAACATTTAGCAATGAGGTTTTATTTACATATTAACACATTCAGTGATCCATGATCATGATGTTGAAAAACATCATGATCATCATGATTTTCTGAATGGATTAATCCATTACATCCCTATTTCACACAAATGTATCAATAATTATTGATACATTTGTGTGAAATAGGGATGTAAATTATCGATTCATTTCTTATCGATCGATTAACTGGATATTCATTTGTTATTGATAATTAATTGATAAGCAGCGTTTTTGTTAATAAGCCTGTCCCAAAAGATGTGAATATTCAAAGCTGATCTCCAAGTCAAGTCTCTCAAAGAGAGAGAGAGAAAGAGAGGGGGGGAGAGAACGGCAAACGAGGCAAAAAGTCATTTCGCACTTTTTGCGAAATGACAATGGGTGCAATTCTCAATCGCTGTGGTGTAGCAGGTATGGTGTAAGTCTTCTCATTGGCTGCATGGCAGCAAATCAGGTCTGGGGCTTTGGGGTAGGCCGAAAGCCTATACCACCAGCCCTGGGCCTGAGCTTACCAAATAATTACCTAGAATAATTAAAACCTGCAAGTCAAAAGGTCCAGAAATCACCTGACCCCCCAATTAAAAATGTTACTGGACTCCCCGGCTTTGTTCATCATGAGTTGAAGCTCTTGATGACTGGTTTTAATTATTATGGATAATTATTTGGTAGGCCCAGGCCTGGTGGTATAGGCTTTTGGGCCTACCTCAAGGCCCCAGACCTGATTCGCATGAAGCCAATGAGAGGACTTAAATCATACCTGGCTACACCACAGCGATTGGGAATTGCACCCAATGACTTTTTGCCTCGTCTCTCTCTCTCTCTCTCTCTCTCTCTCTCTCTCTCTCTCTCTCTCTCTCTCTCTCTCTCTCTCTCTCTCTCTCTCTCTCTCTCTCTCTCTCTCTCTCTCTCTCTCTCTCTCTCTCTCTCTCTCTCTCTCTCTCTCTCTCTCTCTCTCTCTCAGGGCTCTCTCTCTCTCCCTCAGGGCATTCTATGTTGCTCCCAACCTCTGGAATGCCCTACCCAACCACCTGAGAACTGCCCCTTCCCTCCCCTCCTTCAAATCGGCACTCAAAACTCACTTCTTCAGTGCGGCTTTCCCCAGCTGAGGCCCAATCAAGATGTCCCCCTGACCCTGATTGCCCTTACTGTTTTTACCTGCTCTTAGATTTGAGTAACGTTGTTCCTAGTTTTTTTTGTAAAGCGCTTAAGGTATTTAGAAAAGCGCAATATAAGTCCAAGCTATTATTAGTATTATTACTCTAGTTGTCTTGATTCTGAATTGGTGCACGTGGGTCCATTTGGTTCTATATGCCTTATAGAACCAATTTCTCTAAAGTCCAAATAATAGTGGTTCCCCCGTGCCCGGACCACTTCAGAACATCATAAAGTCTCAAAAGGGCCCAATCAAGATGGGCCTTCTTCCTCTCTCCTCTCTGCGTGTGTACATGCGTGAAGTATGTATGTGTGAGTGTGCGTGTATGTGTGTGTGTGTGTGTGTGTGTGGGTGTGTGTGTGTGTGTGTGGGGGGGGGGGGGGGGGGGTACTGTAGCAGCTGCACTACGCCATACGACAGTGAGTAACCGAGAAATCAATTCACTGAAGATTGATAGGTTTACTCAAGCAATTTCTTATCAACAATTAATCGAGGATCGATTAATCATTAACACCCCTAGTGTGAAATGCTCTACACATGGACTTTGGCCCCATACAGACAAAAGTTCAGAAGCAATTTGTTTTCATCAAAAAATATATGGGAGTAACCAGTAACCACAATGCAACAATAACAGCTTCATTGTTAAACAAAGAAGCAAATTATTCTGTCTGCCTAGTTCAGTCAGTAGAGCGCCAGACTTAGGAACAAAAGGTTGGTTCAAGTCTTGGTTCAAGTCTGGTTACTGACAAATACAATGTGAGAGTCTTCAGGAACCCTTCCCTGTTCCCACAATTACATGATGTATTTCTTAAGTTCAGTCTTCCATGTTTCTATGGCTTATTTGTGCATATTGTTCTGATGCTTATTACCTTAGCTGCTTGCTTGGTTCCATCTTATTATTATTATTATTAATGTCAGCCTATTATTAATATTGTTTTAGAACTACAACATTAATTTTAGCTAGATTATAGTCACCAATGTAGTTTTCTTTTGAAAATTAAAAATATTATAATAACATTAACCAAACAGCCCACCAGGCCGCAATCAGAAGCTACTCCTACAAGTAGACATACTATGAACGTCATATTACATAATACTGTGTTTGTATTTGTAGATGGCAGATGTCAGCATAAACAAACACCGTGACAACAGAACAAAGCATTGAAACAGCGACTTAACCGTTTGTTGAACAATCGTATCATTCCAGTATGTCACAGAACATGTGGAACAAAAACAGTGGTGTTGAAAATACACTGCGTGACATATGTACTGCGTGACATACAGTATGTACTGAGGTGTTTCACTGTTTCAACTGATAGCCACATCATGCTCACCAAATTGGATGGACAGCCTTCTAGCATTGTAAATCCAGTCCACAATTTTGTTTTTCTTAACTTGCTTTGTGTGACAGAAAATGTTTTGGTTGGTGTGAAATCAAACACACCATGCAAAAAGAGGTTTTAACCTCTAATTATAGTAAAAGAGCACTTACTTGACTGGGGCACCCACTGTACTTTCTCCATCAAATGTGACTTTGCGAATGGGGCTAAGTCTTTGGGGAATTATTCTTTTTTTGTTTTTTCATGTCATGTGAATGCAGGGATCATAGGTTTGACCACCGACTTAGTAATGTCCTGCATAAAACAGCGAATTGAGAAAACAGGATTGAAAGTTTCACTTCCCGGTATCTCTATATGCTTGGATTACATCCAAGCATTTATTTAATTTTTACATGTTGAACTATTTTAGGCATACAATAGTATGCCAAGAGTCTGCCTGTGCTATTAGCTTTTGTGACCGCTTTGTAACTGCTTGGTCTTTCCCCAAAGAACAAGCAGTCACAAATCTATTTTCTGATAATAGATCTACAAGCTGCAGCCTTCAATTGTGTACCTGCACATGGAGGATGTCAATATTATAACGATCCTGCAAAAGTTCCAGGTGTAGCTAGCTCCAAGTGAGCTAGCTCTATTCGTGCGGCTTGGCCGGGCTTCGATTACAGCACGCATGCACACTCACACACACAGACACACAGGCACACAGGCATGCACGTGCGTGCATGTGCAGCGATGCATTGCAATCAGTGTACACATCAGAAGCATCCCTGCAAGTGAACGGGGTCTGTTCACAGGCTGAGTTGTGCTGAGTTGAGCTGTTACTTTAATTAGCTGCCTAATCATAATCATTGTTACATTTCTCCTGCTCACTTCCTGGGCAGGGGAAATCTCAGGCCAATTTACATCATTACAATAATTACCTAACACTTGCTAAACCCAACTTAGCCAATCTCCCCTCCCTGCTAGCGCTCATTAGCCATTGATTAGCTATAGTGATGGTAACTGAGCCACACAGGGGGATGCACAGATTCTCTCTCCATTCCTATCTCTCTCTTTCTCTCTCGCTCTCTCTCTCTCTCTTTCACACACACACACACACACACACACACACACACACACACACACACACACACACACACACACACACACACACACACACACACACACACACACACACACACACACACACACACACACACAGAGAGAGAGAGAGAGAGAGAGACAGACAGAAACAGAGACAGAGACAGAGATAGAGATAGAGACAGAGACAGAGAGAGACACACACAGACTTATTAGGCTCCAGGGCTATGGTCAGGTTTAAGCCTTTCCTCCCTTAGGGTAGGAATTGTAACAGTTCCAGCACCGGAGACAGAACCAGAATTTACCAAGCCACAGGATTAAGCAGACTCTAAATACACATGCACGCACACATGCACAGACATGCACACACACGCACACACATGCATGCACGCACGCACACGCATGCGTGCACATATGCACACATACGTGCATGTGCATACACACGCACACATACACTTAAGTGAGACAGAAAAATAACCATTTTCACTCTTGCAAACTCCATTACACATTTTAATTTGTCACACTGAGAGGAATATATGAATGAATAAATGACTAGCTGATGTTGGTGCAGCCAGCAAAGCATTAAAAATAAAACAGAATTTCTAAAAATATATAATAATTGAAACTGCATTAATAACAGTGTTGGGCAATATCACTTGGGAAAGTGATAGTAATAACTTTACTTTGCCCTTACAAACGGTATATATTACTTTATTACTTTCCCCCTCCCATCCACAGCAGAATACAGAGGTACAACACAATCTGTTTAGTGCTAGCCTGGCACACACTTGTGAGTGGCACACACCTGTGAGTGGCACACACTCACACACCTGCACTTGCACCAGCACTTGAAATTCAAAACAGTGAATGGCAACAGAGCAGCATTTCATTTTACCACATTTTTGAGGCTGCAACCCATTTGGCAATGTCATTCATTCCAGGAATGTCTGATTGTAAAGGTGATTAATCAATGATCAACAATTATAAAAGATACAGTCAAAATATGTATTGTTAGGGTATTATTAAGATAAAGTTATGTTTCCGAACGTATATGTGGGTATAGGTTTATTACCCTGGATACAGACTTTGGGTATGGTATATGAGATGGGAAAGGAATTGCATTTGCATTTCTTTCACCCATGACATTTGCATTTCCTTCTTTCAAGTGTGGTCTGGAAAGACCACAAATTTCCCTTTACCTGTCTGTTTTATAGCCAGGTCAAAGGTCAGGTGCTAAATCCCCGTTTGATGTCTATGTGTGCACGTCCAGTGTCTCACAGCTAATGACTGATGAGGACAGTATGTGTCACATGTGCCTACATGTGTGTGTTTTCATATGTTGCCTGTGTTTAAAGAGTGTGAGAGAGAAGCAGACAGACAGGTCAGGGTGGACCCTAAACCCTGAACGAGTGTCCATTAGGAGGAACAAGTACTCTACTGCTGTATGCGCTCAATTAAACTTGTCTGAACTGTCTCTCTGCACAGTCTGTCTCTCTGTTTGAGAGAGACAGACAGACAGACAGACAGACAGACAGACAGACAGACAGACAGACAGACAGACAGACAGACAGACAGACAGACAGACAGACAGAAATACGTGACATAGAGGGATATATTCCAGAGAGACGCCTGGCCCTCTCTGACCTCTACAGCGGTGATCCTCATAAAGACTGCATAAATAATTATTTTAGCTTTTTAAAAGCCAACTCCCCTGTTATACTGATTTATGGGCTTGGTTTGTCTGTGTGTGTGTGTGTGTGTGTGTGTGTGTGTTGTGTGTGTGTGTGTGTGTGTGTGTGTGTGTGTGTGTGTGTGTGTGTGTGTGCGTGCGTGCGCGTACACACACACACACACATGCACGCACACGCATGTGTGTGTTGCTCCCTGTTTGAATGCACATGCATCGTAGTGTGTACGAGCGTAGCAAGGCCGCGCGCGCGCGTGTGTGTGTGTGTGCGTGCGTGCATGTGTGTGTGGGCGCTTAGCCAATGCGACCTTCACAGAGCTGCATATCATTGTTAAACACCGATGGCCTTTTTTGACCTCAGCTGTAATCTATGGCTTTACTCAGTGTGTGTCCAGGGAGAGAGCAGTGGGCAGGATGTGCGTCTGCATGTGCGTGTGCGTCCATGCGTGTGTATATGCAGTGTTACCGGTATGGACACATGGGCAGACTAAGCCTACAAAATAGTGTTTATTCAATGAATTGCACATAATCGATGCATTTTGGAGGGAAATATTCACACTACGACTCGTCTTTAATTACAATTTATATAATGCAGTGCCCAGTTTCACAAAATACTAGAAAAACTAGAAAAAGTGCCCTTCTGGGCACAGGTCTCCACCAGGTCAGGTTGTGACCTCCTGATGGTGCTATAGGCCAATGTGAACAGGCTGTCATTTCAAGAGTTGGTGGCACTATACCAGGCCAAGAGTGGCATATATTTCTCAGCCTAGTAGAACGTACATATTTCGGACATTCTCTGGCTGCTCCTCCATCAAGGATCGTGTTATGTTTTTCGGATGTTTATTATACCTTTTCATGAGTAACATTCATAATTTAATAACGCCATGGTGAAACATTGCTGTTGAGGGACCTGTAGCAGTGACTCAAGGTATCGAGAACGGTTGGAGGAGAGATTTTCTTTCCTTTTTTGAAGCCAAAACAAACACTGGATAATGGCTGTCTGTGGGTTATGTGGCTGTCCACTCAAGCAACTGAACGTGGAGAAAGTTACACAGCACTCCCACATTTGCTCCAAGGTACATTTCTTTACTGTTTACTAGATGATTGTTTCAAACATTGTTTAGTAAAAGTTGATGCTAGTAGTATGATTTAGTATCAATTTCACATTATTGTTTGTATTAATATAATTATTAATTATTAGAAGAGTGACATTAATGTCACTAACCTAGCCTTACTGTATAAGCAAAAATAAAATATCCAGGGTAATTATATATAGATGACGAGGCTGATTAGCCAACGAGGCAGGCTTATAGCTGGCTAGCTCTGGTCCATAAATAATAATGAAGTAAATAAACACGGTCCAAAGGCGAGTTATACTCTACATGCCACATGCACACACACACTGATGCACTTCCACCACCCCTTACCCATAAACCTATCCATAAACCTATTTGCCACTTTTTACTATTGCTATTGATCTACTATCAATATGTTGTGAGCTTGTAGATCAGAACCGATTTCAGATATTTTTTCCCTAAAGGGTTGCACCAGATAGCCATTATACTGTACAGTAAGTCTATTGTAGAAGAGACATGAGACAAGAAGGTAGGCTATGCTGGATTTAAACGAGGCTTAAGGCATTCAATGTGCCAACATTAGCCTATTGCATTCACACTAATAACAGAGAAATAGTGCTGATTCTGACATTTCAACCCCCTCTACGCCTTCTCCTTCTCCCCACCATTCACCTCCCTCCATCTCTCCCTCTGACCCCAACTATCAGAGGGACTGAATGCGTGTGCACATGTTCACAACACACGTGTGAATGTGCATGCATTCATGCATGTGTGCGTACGTGTGCTGATGCATAGTTCCATCGCCATGGGCGATGAAGCTGCACCCATACCATTTTGGGTTACAGGACTTTTATTAGGCAAAAAAGCATCAAATATCAAATATAAAGCATCAATAATAACATCAGTTGTTGTTGAAGTTGCAACAGACACACAGCATGCATAAAGCTAAAGGTCTGACTCAGAGAGTTTTCTGTTTTCAATGATGAAATCCTGTTGGTTTAGTGGTGGCACAAATGTAGTTATTAGCAGTAATAGTGTTTCAAATCAATTTAAATATAAGCGCTTTATTTTGAAATATCTTGAAATATCCATGCCTAGATCCGCCCCTGATGTGATTTATTCAAATTTACCATCATAACACTGTTCTATTTACCCTAGCATAAGATGTATGATTATATCTAATTCCAGTAAATGAAACCAATGTGTTCAAGGCCACACTTCATGTACACAAGACGCATGCCATGCTTTGTTTATTTATCATAAATCAAGCAAGCAAGGGTGACATACGCATATATTAGTTAAGTTAACACCGTCTTCAGTGTAATTAACCAATTAAAATGGTTGTAGTTGGATTATAATAATAGTGAAATCTTTACATGACTAGCTAGACACACAAATAGGAACCTCAAAGATTATATAAATGTTTGTGGCTTAAATACATGACGAGGGCTTGCCAAAAGCCCAATCTACATTCTTCATTTGTTCTTGATTAAAGTAATAATTTGTTTAAAAGAACACACAGAAAATACATCCCCCAGGAGAAGAAGAAAGAAACACCATTTCGAACTATAATGCCAACCTATAACTGAAAGGAGTAATAAAAAGAGTCCATATACAGTATAGCCTATTACATATTAAAAGTTTATGAAAGCCATTTAAAATATATCAAAGTTGTCCCACATGATTAATTACATCACGTCGCTGCACTGCAAAAGACATAAAGGTAATAACTAGCATTGAATTAGCTTCAAAATAGCCAATTTACACACCCTGGTGAGCTGCTGATCAGCTATTTTCAATGAGTTAATGTGGAGATTAACAATCAAAAATTCTAATCAAAAAACCCCACCAGATCTAGAGGTAGGCCTGTAATAGTGTATAAGTGCTGTTGAATCATAGCCTACGTTGTCAACAGCGACAGACAGAGCAGCACTCAACTCTAGTCTGTGGATGTAAATCATCAGTTTGAGCACCCACCAGCAGATGGAAAATAATTAAATAAACATGGGTCATGAAAGATTTCTGCCTATGTTTCGCTATGGAAGCAATTCATGTATATTAGCTTGTTCCTTCAAAACAGTATCGCTCAACGCGCTGTATCAGTTGTAGCCGAGGGGGCAGTGGAACCATCTTTGTCTGAATTATCCCAGAGTTCCTGAAGATAAAGCTCCCTTCCTCACAGCTTGTTCTGCGCAGTGTGTTGAGCGCAAGCCTTGTACTTCCTGTAGCTTTCCATTCAATCTTTAGTTGAGTGGAATAAGTAATGAGTAAAATGACTAATTTTACAAATGCGAAGCGTGCACATGGGCATAGACGATTTTAGGCTCTCCCAGGACCCTTAAAGATCTGTAACTCTTGAGAGCGTTTAAAATGAAGCGTACCCTTACAGGTCCAATTGGTTTCATTTGACACTCTCTTGAGTTAAATTATATTTAAATATCTGAATTACGTCATTTTCAAGAGTCTACAATTAGAAAATGGAGAATGATTTTGATCAATGTTTTGCCAGTTCTCTTTCCTAATTGTGGACACAAACATGAAAATCTTTCATTTTGGGTGCAAGAGACTAAACTCAACATCAAATGCTGGCTAAAGTGCAGAATAACTATAGGGCCCTGGTTTGAAAATTAAATATGAAAATAAATATGCAAAAAAAAAGGGGTCTACTGGCTACAGTTGTCATATAGAATTGTGTCTGAGTGCCATCATGCAAATTATGCTTAATGACTTCCCAGTATATGCATAGATGTACAGTATGTAGTATGTACAGTCATCTTGTCATCATATTTTACTACTTCTGGCTGATTTCTGTTCATAAAGGTATGCATGGCCAAGTGTAGTTACTGTTTTGTTTTTGTTCTAGTCCCCCCCCCCCCCCCCCCTTCTGGAATGGACATGGTGCCAGACATGTTTGTGGGGCAGGACAGGACATTGGAAGTTAAATTACGGAGATAAGAGTTTTTTGCTTGATAGCAATGTAAGAAAAAAAGAACCTAACCCACAGTGAGTCAATTGTTTGGAGGTAAAAGAACAGAGGCAGAATGTGCATGGGGGCAGAGATGATGATATCACTGTCTGATTTAATGGATGAGTAGCATTTTACCTTTCATCCTGTGTTATCCAATCTACCGCTGTAATTCACTTTAGGTTGTAAGGTAATATTGAGCCAGGAAATATTGAGAGAGAGAGAGGGGGGGGGGGGGTCGACCTCGTGTACTCTGCACTGCACTCCAGCTGCTGATATTCTAACCCTTGGGTTTAAAGCGAACGAAAAACACACACATCATATATATATATATATATATATATATATATATATATATATATATATATATATATATATATATATATATATATATATAGAGAGAGAGAGAGAGAGAGAGAGAGAGAGAGAGAGAGAGAGAGAGAGAGAGAGAGAGAGAGACAGAGAGACAGAGAGACAGAGAGACAGAGAGACAGAGAGAGATAGAGAGATAGAGAGATAGAGAGATAGAGAGATAGAGAGATAGAGATAGAGATAGAGATAGAGATAGAGATAGAGAGATAGATAGATAGATAGATAGATAGAGAGATAGAGAGATAGAGATAGAGATAGATAGATAGATAGATAGATAGATAGATAGATGTATTTTTTTTCCTCACTGGTGTACTTCATCTTCCAAAAACACAGGCACACATAGAACAAAATTGAACAGGAAGTCTTCATCAGCTTATGCAGGCAATGATTCTGTCCCTATTCCTTTATTTTTGTTTTTGGCAAGGCACTGTCTGTACAACCTGTGGTTTGTCTCACCAGGATTTCTCTCCAATGCTGGCATTCTGCTGAAATCCAACTCCCAGCTGGAATTCAACTCCACTTTCCATCAGCAGCAACTTATTTCAGGAAATTTGCTTTCCCATGCATGAAAATGAACAAAACGATGTTTTCACACAGGAGTAGTCCCATCATGTGCCAAACCACCCCGACTGTCAGCTGTGGCATGTTTAAAACTTCATTAAAAATCACTCAGGTCCTATCAGTTTCCACAAAATGTAAGCCCATGCAGAGAGGTTTAAGCTTCACCCAGGCAGCTACAAAGAATAGAAAAATCAATCAATCAATCAATCAATCAATCAATCAATCAATCAATCAATCAATCAATCAATCAATCAATCAATCAATCAATCACCTTCTTTGTGGATACACTGAAAAATGAAAAGACATTTGAAACTAGAAAGTGAGTCTCTAACTGAGCGGTGTGTCTGCCTTGATTTTTCCAAATTGTGGCAGAAGCAGCCAAAATGTATTCCATCAGTCACACATGCACCCATGCACAAACACACCCTGTAAGCTGTCATCAGCACCATAATTCAACAGGAGCTGCCAAGGAAAGATTCATTGCCGCACTGTTATTCGGCCTCTGTTGACATTGGAGGGCAATTGGAGCGCAACAACCACCTGTTTGTGTTTGGTTGTGTTTCTTAGAGAGCAATATTGGCGAGACAAAACCACAGGTAGGATTTTACAGAAGCAGCAAATGTGGGTGGGTATAAAGGCTGCCACGTGTGATATGCAGCCGAAAGCTTGGACATGACCATCCAAATTAGAATTGCATTGTACAGACAGTGTATTTATTCATCACACACCAACAAGGATACAACAAAGTAATTCCAACCACTGATGATGGTCATTATCACAGTGGTACTTGCATACCCCCTCTGTTTTCTGGAATGCATCCGCACGCTTCACACTTCAAGATACGCACCATGAAGCACATCATCCCACCTCCTCTATGTCCTGCTTAGTACGCCATGATTTACACCCAATCTGGGATCTACTACCTCTACCCACCTCGGAAAACCGACAACACATAATAAGACATACAGCATAAATCAGGGGTTTTCACCCTTTTTGATACCAGGGCCCACCATTTATTCAGCATTTGAGCCACGGACCACCATTTGAGAGCATTTTAGCCCAACAGACTACAAAACTAAAGATTTCTTTTGCGTTTGTCCATCTTCTAGTTGTGTAGACTTGGGCTAATTCAGATGATGAATATTTTAACTCTTGAGAGTGTAAAAATGAAACCAAATGGACCTGCCAGGGTATTCCTAAAGGTTTTTAAAAATAGTAAAAAAAAAAAAAAAGGGGGGGGGGGGGGGGGGGGGGGGGGGATAGTTTGGGATAAGGGGTTTAGCATGTAATGAAAATGGAGCCCATACAGTACAATATTCAATTTACCCTGTGTAGGAGCCAAAATATACATTTTGTTGTTTATTGCTTTTATTTTTCCTCATGATTGTTTAATTGGTTCAATCATTCAATTAACTACCTAATTGGCAATTGGCTCCTCCTACCTTTTTGTAAAGTCAGCTGTGTGTGGGGGCGGGGATTCTTTTCAGTTCAGTTTGAGTTTGTTTGAGAACAATGGGGGTGAGCTTTAGGCCCATATTTTCTGTTGACCGTTTACGTTTACGTTTACGTTTGGACCGTTTTGACCGTTTATTTTGATTTGTTCATTTTCACCAGTTCTCAGTATACATTTTTGGATTTTCAATAAACCACCTCAAATGCAGCAACTTTCCTGGATTTATTGGATTTCAAACGCGTCACAGTATAGCCCATTGCTCAGCCTCATGGCACTACTTTTAGTTTGATTTTTGCTTTGTTTGGAGAAGTAGTTGCCACATCATTGTCAACAGAAAATGTCTGGAAGTTCTGGAAGGAAACATTGGAACATGGAGAACCGTGCAGCAGCAGTAGGACTACAGTGACTTGGATTGGAGCATCATGAACAACAGTAGCAGTGGAAATGTTTGATCACACAGCAGAATATCCCAGCCGTTTGTGGTGAGAAACACACCTGTATTGGGCAGGCCCTTGCCTTCTGTGTATATGGTTGAATTTGAACACAGAGGTAAAGTGGAGAGACTGCGGGTCCATAATTGGGGACTATAGTAGGCTGGAGTTGTGTGAACCCTGCACTGAAATTGATGCTATTTGGAAAGGAACGGCTTTTACGCACCGCTCATATCACTGTTGCTTGCTGTATATTCTTACATGCTGGAAAGTGGCCATGGAAAAGCCAGACCTGAGTGAAACAAATGTCACAAGCACAAACACAAGGGAAACTGGTCTGGAGGATAAAATGGAGGATGAATCAAGGAGGATGGTCAAACTCACGGCCAAAGCACTTGCAAACAAAATCGAAAAGGATCAGAAAGACCGCCACACATGTGTCAAACGAATGAAGGATCTCACTGGAGAAATAAAAGGTCTCATGAAAAATGATGCAAATATAAGGGATGTGCAAAGCACAATGAAGGAACTAATGAATGTCTTTGAAAATGCACAAGCAGCACATAACTCACTACTTGCTTTGATTCCACAGGAGGAATATGAAAATCAAAAGGTGTGGTTTTCAAAGGTTGTTAAACACCATTCAGATTTCTTGGATGATGTATCACTGTGGTTCAAAAAGAATGAAATGCAAATGAGTGAAATGACAATGAGCAAAATGCCAATCAATGAAAAGAGTCAAATGACAAGTGATGAAATGTGTGATGTTGATGAATCAAATGCTGCAAAATCAGTGTCCGAGGCAGATACTGAATCTGTTCATTCATCTGAAGTGGTTGAAATTCATGCTGGAAGTGAACAACATATTGAAAACCCTCTTGGAGAGAAGGTGGGAACTGTGGAGACGTCTGTGAGGCAGAAGGATAAAATGCTACCCACCACCACTGTTCAAAATAATCCTCCTCAGTCTCAAAATGTCACCCAGTCAGTACGGGCCACATCTGAGGCAGCTGACTTACAGGAGACAATTCAGCCTGGTGACAGTGTGTCAAACATAAGCAAGAAAACCAAGGGATCTAAAGCTTCAAGCACAGAATCAGAACGTTTGAAAACCGAGGCGGAAATGGCTGCTCTCATTGTGCAGCAAAAAATGATTCAGGGTAGACATGCTCTAGAAGTTCAAATGGAGAACCTCAGGAGACAAAAGGAACAAATGGATTTGGAAACCAACTTGGCCGCTAATATGGCAAAAATGAAGGTGTTGAGCTCAAAGAGATCTGGTGTGTCTATTCAATCTAATGTGACAGATGGTATGATGTCTTATTTTGAGAAGGCACAGCAGGCTGCTGTTGCCACACATTCACAACCTATACAAGCTAATGTCGATGTGCCCTCACAACCCATTCTTGCTAGGCAGGCACCCGCACGTATTACAACACCAGGTGGCACTGTGCCTCAGGTCCATACTCTGACTACAAAAACATCTACAGAAAGGGCTGCTAGGGCATCAGTGCCAGCGGGCACTGCCACAGGTGGTACTATGGATCTGGCTGAGGGGACTCGAAGTACAGCAGCACCTGCAAGCAGAGGCACAGTTGAACAAGACAATAATATATACACTGTTATGGAGAAACAAAATGAGCTCACTGCATTACTTATTCAACAACAATGCTTGTCTTCAATGCCAAAAAAGGAAATACAGATTTTCGATGGTGATCCACTCCAATATCATACTTTCATAAAATCATTTGAACATTGTATTGAAACCAAGAATTCAAACCCCACAGATTGTCTATATTACCTGGAACAATACACCCAAGGTCAACCTAGGGAGCTTGTGAGGAGTTGCCTACACATGGTTTCAGACAGAGGATATAGGAAGGCAAAATCTCTACTGAAAGAGCATTTCGGCAATGAACATAAGATCTCTACAGCCTATGTGGAAAAGGCTCTTTTATGGCCATCAATCAAAGCGGACGACACCAAAGCTCTGCAAGCCTACACTCTATTCCTGCGAGGGTGTGCTAACGCTATGGAGGATGTTGACTATATGCATGAGCTTGATATGCCATCTAATTTGGTGACCATTATTAAGAAACTGAATTACCGTCTGAGAGAGAAATGGCGATCTGTGGCATCTGATTTCCAGGAGAATCATGGCCGGAGGGCAAGGTTCAAAGATATTGTCGTTTTCCTTGAGAAACAAGTCAAGATCATAACTGACCCCATATTTGGCGATATTAAAGATCCACCTGGGAGCAAAGACACGAAAGGGTCCAAGAGATCACAACCCGCTGTCAAATCAAAGGGAAGTAATTTTGCCACCAATGTGACAGCAGCAAAAGAAAAAGGAAATAAGGAAGGTAATTTTACTGCAGGAAAGAGATGTTTGTTCTGTAATGGTGAACATGCACTTGAATTGTGTCCAGAACTGGAAAAGAGGACACACAATGACAAATTTACCTTTTTGAAAGAAAATGGAATTTGCTTTGGATGTTTATGCAAAGGGCACGTCAGCGCCACATGTAGAAAAAGACTCACTTGTACTATTTGTGGCTTAAGGCATCCGAAAATGCTACATATAAAGGAATGGAACAAAAGCCCAGTTGAAACGAAAGAAAACACCAGTGACAAAGCCATAGCTTCTGTGCTGACAGGTGGTCTAACTGGGGCCGGTGAAGACACCTGCAAACTTGACATAGTGCCGGTTCAAGTGAAGGCCACAAAAGGAAACATAACAGTGCATACATATGCTTTTCTTGATCCAGGCAGCACAGCATCATTCTGTACAGAGGGGCTCATGGCGAAACTAAACCTTCATGGAAAAAGATCGAAAATATTGTTGAGGACGATGGGACAAAAGAAGGTGATTGAAACTCACATTGTTTCTGGCCTAGAAGTGGCTGGACTAAAAAGTAATGAATTCTGTGTTCTTCCTGGCATGTATACACAGAGAAATATGCCTGTGCACAAAGGAAATATTCCACAGCAAAATGACATTGATCAGTGGCCACATTTGAGAAATATTCACCTACCTGAACTTGACTCTGAGGTGGAGCTGCTGATTGGCTCAGATGTACCCAAAGCACTGGAGCCGATTGATGTCATCCGGAGTGTGGGAGACGGACCATATGCTGTAAAAACGATGCTTGGTTGGACAGTTAATGGGCCGTTAGATGCAAAGACTGACGATGCACAAGAGCAGTCAGTAATAAGTGCAAACCGAATATCAGTTGTGAAACTTGATAAATTGTGGGAAAGCCAGTTTAAAACAGACTTTCCAGAGTGCAATAGAGATGATCAAGAACACTCAAGAGAGGACCAACAGTTCTTGGACTCAGTCTCAACATCAGCCAAGCTTGTCGATGGACATTATTGTATCGCATTGCCATTAAAACAGAGAGACATACGAATGCCGGACAACAGAAGTGTGGCTGAACAACGCACACTGAATTTGACTAAAAGATTCAAGAAGGATTCTAATTTTCATTCTGAATACACCAAGTTCATGTCTGATATGATATCCAAAGGCTATGCTGAAAAAGTACCAGACAATATTTTGGGACGCAATGATGGCAGAAAATGGTATTTACCACACCACGGGGTTCTACATCCACAGAAGAAAAAAACTTAGAGTGGTGTTCGACTGTGGAGCTACATTTCGAGGGGTTTCACTGAACTCTCAGCTCCTACAGGGTCCAGACCTGACCAGTTCATTAATTGGAGTCCTGGCCAGATTCCGTAAAGAGCCTGTTGTCATTGCTGCTGATATAGAATCAATGTTCCACCAGGTGAAAGTACCAACTGAAGACCGTGACTTGTTACGGTTCCTCTGGTGGCCGGATGGAGACTATAGTCAGAACATGGTGGAATACAGAATGACTGTACATCTATTTGGAGCAACCTCCTCGCCCAGCTGTGCAAACTTTTCCCTGAGGAAATGTGCGGAGGACAATGTCGACCAGTTCAGTACTCAGGCTGTAAACACCATTATGAATACCTTCTACGTGGACGACCTTTTGACCTCGGTAGCTACAGTAGAAAATGCAATAGCTCTGTATCATGAACTATGTGCAATCTGTTTCAAAGGAGGCTTTCTACTTACCAAATGGATGAGAAATAATCGTCAGGTCCTGACTGCCATACCTGAAAGTGAGAGAGCAAAGCAAATGATGAACCTTGATTTGGACCATGATGATTTGCCTGTGGAAAGAGTGTTGGGAGTACAATGGTGTATCCAGTCAGACACATTTAAGTTTAAAATCATCTTGAAAAACCGACCTCTCACAAGAAGGGGAATTCTCTCTGCAGTGAGTTCCATATATGATCCCCTAGGCATGTTGGCACCTATAGTTTTGACAGCCAAAAAAATCCTGCAAAAATTGTGTAGGAAAAAGATTGGATGGGATGATTCAATTCCAGATTCTATTGCACAGGAATGGATGAATTGGATTCAAGATCTCCATCTAGTGGAGGATTTCAAGGTTGACAGATGCTTCAAACCTGCAAGTTTTGGAACAGTGACATCTGCTCAACTGCATCATTTTGCTGATGCGTGTGAAGACGGCTATGGAACAGTCACCTACCTTGTACAGCAAAATAACCGTGGCCAGGTACACTGCAGTTTTGTTCTGGGAAAAGCAAGAGTGGCCCCATTAAAACCAGCTACTATCCCTAGAATGGAGTTGACTGCTGCTACCATGGCAAGCAAAATGGACACACTTTTGAGAAAAGAGCTACAGATGGAACTCGCAGACTCTGTATTTTGGACCGACAGCACATCTGTGCTCAAATACATCAACAACAAGACCGCAAGATTTCGAACCTTTGTGGCAAATAGAGTTGCAGCAATTACCAAAGTCTCGCATGTACACCAGTGGAGATATGTTCACTCTATTAACAACCCTGCAGACATGGCTTCAAGAGGCTTGACAGTGAAATCATTTCTGAAGAAAACCATGTGGTTGTCTGGTCCTCAGTTTCTTCTTCGTCCCGAGGAAGAGTGGCCTCAGAATCCAGACAGCTTGAATGAAATCGCAGCCAATGACTCTGAAGTGAAAACCATGACTGTAAATGCTGCTCAAATCACATCTGAAGAAGTGGATGCTACAACACGCTTCATTCATCACTTCTCATCCTGGTCTCGTTTGAAGAAGGCTGCAGCTTGGATGCTCAGACTAAAAGGACTGCTTCTCAACCGTACCAGAAATAAAATGCAAGCAAATAATATCACCACTGACCTGCAAAGAAACCTGCGATCTGTAAAAAAGGAGAAAGGACAGTTTGAAAAACATAAATGCCACAGACTAACTGTTGAAGAGCTTGCTGCTGCTGAAATGGCTTTAATCTGCTTCTGCCAGAAAAAGAAATTTGCAGATGAAATCTCATGTTTGAAAAATGGACTAAATGTCAAAAAGTCAAGCCACATTCATAAGCTCAATCCTACCTTGGACAATGAAGTATTAAGAGTTGGAGGGCGGCTTGACAGAGCAGCAATGCCAGAAGAAATGAAACATCCTGTCATAATGGATAAAGACTCTCATATTTCAGATTTGATCCTTCGACATATTCACAAACAAGTGGGACATGGTGGTCGCAACCACATGTTATCCAGACTACGCCAGAAATATTGGATTCCTGGTGCTACTGTTGCAATCAGGAGAATTATGTCAAAATGTGTTGTTTGCCGCCGCATCAATGCTACTCCAGGACAACAGCAGATGGCAGACCTACCTGTTGACAGAATATCTCCAGATGAACCTCCATTCACATATGTAGGAGTCGATTACTTTGGACCTTTTGGAGTGAAACGTGGAAGGAGTATTGTGAAACGTTATGGTGTCATATTCACATGTTTGACTACAAGAGCGATTCACATTGAAGTGGCAGCATCACTTGAGACAGACTCTTTCATCAATGCACTTCGTCGTTTTACGGCCAGACGAGGTCAAATTAAAGAATTGAGATCTGATAATGCAACTAATTTTGTGGGAGCTCAGCGTGAGTTAAAGGAGGCGATTCAAGGCTGGAATCAGGCCCAGATTCACTCTGCAATGCTCCAAAAAGGAATAAATTGGACCTTTAATCCCCCTGCTGGTTCACACCATGGAGGTGCCTGGGAAAGACTCATTCGATCTGTGAGAAAAGTGCTCAATTCTACACTCAATGTACAACATCTGGATGAGGAAAGTCTGCACACTACCCTTTGTGAGGTTGAAGCTATCCTCAACAGCCGACCAATCACCAAGGCCTCTACAGATCCAAATGACCTCGAAGCACTTACCCCAAACCACCTTTTGCTTCTGAAGACTGCACCTTCCATGCCACCAGGACAGTTTCAGAGGGATGACATATATGCTCGTCGCAGGTGGAGACAAGTTCAATATATGTCAGATTTATTTTGGAAAAGATGGGTCAAAGAATACCTTCCTCAGTTACAGGAGAGACAAAAATGGTCTAACATCAGACGCAACTTCACACCAGGAGACCTTGTCATCATAGTGGATGACACAGCACCTCGTAACTCCTGGCTGACTGGAAAGATTGTGGAGACCATTCTGGACAGAAGAGGACTCGTACGTCAAGTTCGAATACAGACCAAGACTGGATTTTTGAACAGACCCATCACCAAAATTTGCCTGCTACAGGAGGCAGAGGAAAATTGACTTTGAAGATCATTTTTTGCCCCGTTTTTTGCCCCTTACATGACACACACTATACTGATTCCCTGCACACATGAACTCTCTATACATACACTATCTTGAAGAATGAAGAGAAGACTTTGCGCATTTAAAAAAATCGCTATTTTGCTTTGAATGCCTTTTATGAGAGTAATTATTATTTGTTGTATAATAATTAGGGGCCGGTATTGTAGGAGCCAAAATATACATTTTGTTGTTTATTGCTTTTATTTTTCCTCATGATTGTTTAATTGGTTCAATCATTCAATTAACTACCTAATTGGCAATTGGCTCCTCCTACCTTTTTGTAAAGTCAGCTGTGTGTGGGGGCGGGGATTCTTTTCAGTTCAGTTTGAGTTTGTTTGAGAACAATGGGGGTGAGCTTTAGGCCCATATTTTCTGTTGACCGTTTACGTTTACGTTTACGTTTGGACCGTTTTGACCGTTTATTTTGATTTGTTCATTTTCACCAGTTCTCAGTATACATTTTTGGATTTTCAATAAACCACCTCAAATGCAGCAACTTTCCTGGATTTATTGGATTTCAAACGCGTCACAGTATAGCCCATTGCTCAGCCTCATGGCACTACTTTTAGTTTGATTTTTGCTTTGTTTGGAGAAGTAGTTGCCACATCACCCTGATTATGGGATTTTATGTCGATTAGTTGAATAGTCTTAGTCAACCAGCAATCTCTAGTCAACATATTATATTTCTTTGAGTAATCCGACTTAGAGATTGGCTCAATACTATACTTGACAAACTAGTTAAAAAAAAATGGTCATACCATTATGTATTGTGAGAAACCAAGCAAGTATATGTTAAATCAAACATTAAGCACCCCCAAACACACACACACACACACACACACACACACACACACACACACACACACACACACACACACACACACACACACACACACAATAGGGAAAGTCTTTTCTACTTTTTGCACCGAACAGGGCTTATACTTTTGACTTCGGTGGTTAAAGCATAATGCATCTCAAAAGTTTGCCTTTTTCTACGGACACTGTGTGTCCCCTCCTGTATAGCCTGTCACCCCCGCCCTGCCTTCACAGCTCTGTCCTCGCCAGCACCACCTATCACCGCCGCTGAGTGACACCAACAAGCAATTACTGCCAGGCGAGAATGTGACACTTTTCAGAAATCACTTAGCTGAGAGATTGCTTTTCTATATCCTGCCCAGATTGTGTCTGGATAACTCCACTACTATACAGACATTCAAGTACACACACACATGCACATGCACACGCACACGCACACACGCACACACACACACACACACACACACACACACACACACACACACACACACACACACACACACACACACACACACACACACACACACACACACACACACAGGAATATCTCTACAAAATGGTAGGATAGACTGTGAGAAAGTTAGTAAATACTAACACTTAATCTAATCACAGTGCTACGTTATGATAATATCATATCGTAAATTTAGCATATATTCATCATATCATATCATATCATATCATATCATATCATATCATATCATATCATGTCATAATATATGATATGATAAATTTGCATAAATCCAGGCAATGAAGACTGCAACCCTGTCACTTTTGGCTGAAGATGACATGTAAACAAACAAAATATATCTTCAGCCTGTTTTCGCTGCTGGCATCATTCTTGCGTCTTGTTATTCTTTTTTTCTTTTTCTTTTTTCATTTTGCATTCCCCTCACAGTAGCCTCAAAATGCCTGACTTGGCCAGTCAGAGCAAATCTCTCAGAAAGTAAAGCTGTGGTTTTCATTCTGGATATCTATGATATCTTTTCTCCTCATGCACCTACCATATGACCTTGCCTGTCTTCCTCGATTGTCTTCTTGCTCATATGTTACATTTGTTTTTGTTGAAATTAGCTTTAATTTCTTTCTGTTGTAGTATTAATTAATAATCTCTTACACTCTTGAGAGAAAGAATTATGGTTTTGAGCAAGAAGAAACTCAATCACTGAAACACTGCTTCAAACCCAAACAATGAGCTCAGGTCTGCTATAATCATAGTGTGGCCTTCGGGGCACTCAGTTAAAGTCTGTTTACTCAAACAATGAGCACACAAGTCTGAATGCTGTTCTGGAACATCTACAGGCTGAAAGATGTTCCAGATCTTTCAGCCTGTTAATATTTTTCTATATGGTTCAATACTGTTGTGGTATTCATGTGTAAACTCCACTAAGGTCTTGATGTTCATTGTGGCTTAACTATCTTACACAGTTTCTTGGATTAGGGGCCGGCCCTGTTTCTAGTATAGGTAGCAGATGGTTCCACTATTTTTGTATATATTTACTCCTTACAGTATATTTACTCCTTGTATGTATATGAATTCTGTTCATGGATATCATGGTTCTTTATGGATGTTGACACTATAATTGTATATCGTGAACAGCTGTTCCAATCACCTTTGACCTCATTGTGGGCATTGTGATGCGGTATAAAAATACGCAACTTCCTGTTGTCATTGACAACGCTGAGAAGACCGTTTGGGTCAAAACACATACATTGTTGAGTGCACAATGCGGTAAATAAAGATACACAGAAAGGACATTCATTGAGTGCTGGCATTTTTCTCTTTTTCATTCTGCATTTTTGAGCCTTGCACCTCGAGGAACTTTTGTAATATGTAGTGTTGCGGGTGGTCTGCTTCGGCAGCTCTCTCTGTTTCCTCAACTACGGCTACAGGCTGACAATAAGTTTGTGCCAAACATTTCATGTGATCTAATTAACTAATTAACACTTTCACTGTAAACTCTACATAAACATGTTCAGAGAAAGGTAGTGGGATTTTGCAAGTGCTGCCTGCAGTGTGTACCAACCTAAAAAAAAGGTCAAAATGAGTTCTGGCCAAGGGCAAAATCTCATTGCCCTCTTCCCTGTCGTCCTACTAACTCATCCCATTGCGCCTTTTGCCAAGACGGCTCCTGGTGCTACTGTATGTTTGTTCATTAATCTCTCTGTGTGCTGACAGGAATCTGTCTGCCTAAGCTCCTAATGCATCATCTCCGTGTGGGGCTGTGGCTGACGCCGCCTGTTCGCCCTCCCCCCCCCCTCCCCCTTTTAATCGCTTCATTAGCAATTACCACAGGATCCAGAGGAACAGGCTGCAGCAACACACTTTAAGTACGTAACTTCCAAAACATCCACAAAGGGCATAGTTGTGTTGTGTCTCTCTGAAATCATAATTTATGAGGGTGAGAGTGACACCATTGGAGTCAGCGCTCTGGAGCAATGCCAGCAGAATGCATGAAGAAGGTCGGTTTGGTTTGACCCCATGAAGTGGAAGTAGTAATCTGCCATTTTCAGTCACAGGCTCGTAATATGGGTATAATCAATACTAATTGTGTGAAACATGTCGATAGTGGTGGTTTTAAGAGAAGATATATAAATCTCCACTGAGTTATAATTTTTCTTCCAGCAGTCTTCCTGGTGCTTCAGGCAGCACTGAGCAACTTGTTGAACTTAATATACAGCCTATGTGGGGGGCTGCCCTCAATCATTTAGAACTATATGACTGAGTATACCATAAAAAGTAAGACCAAGTAAGTTTGGAATTATGGTTAGTCCTTCACATGTAGCACTTCGGTAGACTAGTGGCCATGATTGACTGTCATGATTGTGCCTGTGAACCAAACTTGTGACTATTGAGACTTTGAAATTCCACTTGACTTTCCTGCTACCCAAGCAAGCCCTTATTGTTTGATTGATTGAACTCAGTATCGAGTAGCCACACCCTTGTCTCAGGTACCACACGGAAGACGCCGGCCTCCAAAAGGTGGTTTGTGCAGGGGACAGATGTTGATTATGTGTTTGGCAGATTGCTCAAGATCTCCACATTCACATGCTGCACTGTCTGCTAAGCCCCACTTCTTCATTGCTGACTTGAAGCAGCCGACTCCAGTGCACAACCGATTCATTAGGGTCCTTTGCCGGCAAGGTGCATACGTGATTGCTCAACAGACTCCCACTCCTGCTTCCAAAATGCCACCAGCCAGGCAATGGTGGATAGGTCCTCCAGGATGGAACATAACAATCCTTGTGCCGCCTTGTTGTAAGGGTGGTGGGACTGTTTGGAGGCTTTATTTTCACTCTGGGTGCATGCAGGATATAATATGCCAATCATGCATCTTTGCCTTACTTGCTAGCTGGAGGCCAGCCGAGACAATTCTGGCAAGGACTGGCAGGTATGACAGGGGTGGGTTTTGGGCAGCCAGTGGTTCGGAGAGTGTTAATTTACTGTGTCGATCTTTTTGACAAGTGGGATCCTACACCAGACTGAGGCACAATATTCAGCAGCAAGGTGGAAATCCGCAATGTATTGGCGGAAGCTCCCCAGGTCGTACCAGCGAGGGGTCGGATGAGTGAGACCCTTGATGTGACCTTGGCCCTTACATCTTCAAGATGTTGGTTGAAGGGTATTTTGGGGCTTGTCGGAAATGAAGTTGTTCGTTTTTAACAAACACATTGATTTCCCTTTTGGCGTATCTGACAACATACTGACCTGCAGCCATCACACGTGTGTGTGTGTGTGTGTGTGTGTGTGTGTGTGTGTGTGTGTGTGTGTGTGTGTGTGTGTGTGTGTGTGTGTGTGTGTGTGTGTGTGTGTGTGTGTGTGTGTGTGTGTGTGTGTGTGTGTGTAGTGGATTACATTCACACACCGATTGCAACAGAAGCCATACAAGCTATCAACCAGCACATCGGTAGCAATTTATAGTTCAGTGTCTTGCCCATGGACACTTCGACATGTAGACAGGAGGAGCCGGTGTGTGTGTGTGTGTGTGTGTGTGTGTGTGTGTGTGTGTGTGTGTGTGTGTGTGTGTGTGTGTGTGTGTGTGTGTGTGTGTGTGTG
Organism: Benthosema pterotum; assembly: GCA_039105355.1. Taxonomy (NCBI): domain Eukaryota; kingdom Metazoa; phylum Chordata; class Actinopteri; order Myctophiformes; family Myctophidae; genus Benthosema; species Benthosema pterotum. Next base: position 26,872,393 of record CM076977.1, read on the forward strand.
TGTGTGTGTGCTCACTTAAGCATGACTCAGTGGGAACTAAGTGGAGGTTATTTTGACATAGACCTACTGTAGCGTTCATCTTTCCCCATAACACCCTTCGGCATATTGACTTCTTAGACTCATCTATTCTCATTTATGAAACGGTGTCAAAACCCCATGGCAACCATTCTAGCTATAGCCTTGGGCACACTATCCACAAAAATAAAAAGGAAGGTCTACATGCACCCTCGCACGGACGTGCACATGCACATGCACATGCACATACGCACGCACGCACACACACACACACACACACACACACACACACACACACACACACACACACACACACACACACACACACACACACACACACACACACAGTGCACATATCACACAAACACTGAGGTCTAATTTATACACTAACAAACATACTGTAGTGGTGACTACCTGCACACTGGACTAGAAGAGAGTATTGCTGACACTATGGGAAAAGAGGAACAGAACAGCGGAACGCATTGCTCACTAATAACCTAAGGGACGACACTCAATATTCGCATGTTTTGTGGGAGATTCATCCACATTTTAACTATCTATAAACTTTCAATCAAGTAATGTTAGCAAGTTAAAATGGTGTTTATACTGCATGATGTGAAGATTTCTGCACACCATGCAGTATAAACACTAAAAAATCAGAATAGTGAGGGTAGTGGCGGCCCAATACCCTCACTATTCTGATTGGTTGGTATGAACCAATCACTGAAGACTGCTGCTTTGATAACGCCCATCCCAGAAATTGCTGTGGTGGAGAGGGACTTCAGTCTGAATAATGAAGTGAAACGAAATGACAATTCAGACTGAGGTCAGGCTAAATTCTTAGGCCAATCTCTAAGTTGAATCATTCAAAATACAGTAAATGAGAAGAAAAGATAACTTGAGAGATTGGTAGTCGACTAAAATCATTCCAACTGATTATTCGGCTATTCAACTAATTGACAGTATGCCTAACGAACACAAGGCTGCTGTTCTTTATACCTCATACTAGGCATTTAAAATATGATAACGTACAGTAGCCTTGTCTATTCAGGCTGCATGAACAATATTTAATAGTCTATTCATAGGCTATTAGTCTATGCATGAACAGCACTAGAGTGCAGAGTTTCTGACCTATCAATGTCACAACTCAACTGCAACTCCATTCCATGTTTTTTTTCCCCACAATAACCATATAGAAACACCACTGTAAACCAAAATAAAACCCCCACTTCGGAATTTAGTTCAAACCAAAGAGTATGATAATGTTAAGAAAGGCAGAGCCGTTGGGCGTGTGCACACACACACCACATGTTCACATTTGTGAACAGATGCGCCAGGAGCAGCTCTCGCGCCTACTTCATATTAAAGCTCCATCTCTGATAAGGGCTGGGCTCTTGTTGCACGGCCAACCAACTGACGACATATACCGGTAACTATCTGTCAGGAACGCATGGCGTGTTGGGTGCTGTCAGTGACTGAAATGTTTATATTTTTTGGCGTATTGTCATAACATGTAATGCTACAGGCAGGGAGCCACTCGGGGTGTGTTCAAGATCTGCTTGCGGCTCCAGAGCCGCAGGTTGCCGACCCCCGTACTAGAATCTACTAGAAGAGTTGCGACATTGATGGGTAAAAAGCAGGTAAAGGTGTGTGTTGCACCACAGATACGTCATCTTTGCCTATGGGAATACATGTAATCAGTGTGTCTGTCTACAGGTTCTACTGTCTCTCTCTCTCTCAAGCACACACACACACACACGCACACACACACACACACACACACACACACACACACACACACACACACACACACACACACACACACACACGCACACGCACACACACACACAATTACCAAACTGTAGGTTGGAAAAGATCCAAGCTTTCAGAATTCCTAATTAATTATTTTTCTGCTCATATATCTCTGCCTTTGAAGAATTGTAAATTTCCCCAATTACATTCTTGTTGTAATTAGTGACAGCTGGTGTAATTATAGGGTGTACACGCAGCTGAGGTTTGATATGGAAACAAGGAAATCATATTTGCATTTATGTACAATTATTATTATTCTTTTCCCTCTTTATTTCACCATGGTTTCATCTTTGTATCACAATATTGCTTGGTTAATTATTTATTTCTTCCTTTTTTATTTAGCTATTCCCTATAGAACAAAACTAGAATAAAAAAATGCACGCACAAGCATGGAGGCAAACACACATGCGCGCGCACGCGCACAAACTTTATCACAGCAATCAGCAAAGCGTAGCTTGGGAAATGTCTCCATACAAATAATTTGCATAATCCAATTCCTAGTACATTATCAGAACTCAGTATCTGTTTAATGCCTTAGTGAAACCAGTCAAGTCATTGAGAGATTATATTTTCACCCCCAGTACATTTCTGTAACCACAAACTCCTTTGGTAAATTGGATTTTATTCCTGTGTCATGACACCAGTGCATACATGACTTTAATAATTAAACCTGGCTCATTTGAATTTAGGATTAAGGAGAGAAACATTGAAAATAAATAAAAATGTAGATAGTTCTAGTCTTTCCAACATCAAAACTTTCCTAATCACATCGCATGCACATAATGAAGGCAATAAATACTTTATTTAACATAGACCTATACACAGGCTACATTAAACCTGAAAAAGCATCAGAAATGACGTTAGTCCACGGAAGTTAAAACCTGACCTGGAATTTTACTTCTAGCTACTTTAATTATTATTATTTTTGTATTATTAAGTGACCAAGCAGTGACTTGGTCACTTAATTGATATTGCTGCTTTTCTCCTTCTTCTTCTTCCGCCAAAAATAGCTGTTCTGGCTGAACCGTGCAGTCGGTTTTCGCGAAAATTGGTAATCTGGTAGAGGGTGATGCCAAACGGTGATGATGCGAAGCCTGTGACCACTGGTCAAATGGTGGCGCTATAGCACTCAACTGAAATTGCAAACTTTAAACACTTATAACTTATGAACTGCTTGACTCTCAGAAATGTAACTTATATTCACTTATGCGTCTGCTTATGCCGAACAACTTTTGTATTCTGACTTTTGACCTCTGACCTTTAGATGAACCGCCATCTTGAATTATATGTAAAACAGTTAAAATGTCTGTTCTCCTACAATCTTTGATCAAAATGCATAACAATGACCTACACATGAACTTTGGAGCCATACGAATATGAAAATAGGTGTGGATTTTGTTTTAAGTGAAAAAATTATGTTTTTACGAGCCAATGAAAATTGCTCGTTTGTGAAAATGATTCTAATGCCCCTAATCTACACATGCAGCGTAATATGCTTCTGATATTTTACAGTTTTGTAGAGGGGGATGCCAAATAGCAGCAAAACCAGTCTTACTCAAATTGCTCAAATGGGGGCTGTTACGTGTATTATTATGGGGGAACAGACAGACAGACAGTGCAGGCAGCATGTGTTCCTCCCCTCTATATTCTGCTCTCCTCTCCTTCTCTCCAGTTTGTCAATCATACTCACAGGTCCAGCCCACTCATCTCCAGTACCAGCCCACTCCTCCACCTCTCACCACCGGTTGGGCCACCACGCATCTGTCTCCTCCAATCACCTCCATCATCAGACTATATAAGGCACCTGTTGTCTTCCACTCACTCCCTTTCCAGCCTGCCAGCAGACAGCAGCTCCAAACCATTCAGTGTCCTAAGCATACCAGTTTTGCCAGTTTGTCCAAATACAAGTCAAATAGTAGTCCTTAGAAGTTGTCCTAAACACAGCCATTTTGTAAAACCAGTCTTTGTTGTTAAAAACGAGGCTATTCGGTAAAGCCCTACTCTAGCCACAGTCTCACAGTAAAAGTACTGTTAAAGTACCGTACTGTACTGTTTATAATCAGAGTACTTTCTTTTGTTTGTAGTTCTAGTATTTAAGTTCAGCCTTCCCATTTTGAGTTAAGTTCTTCAGGGAAGGGACAGGGGAAGACAGGGTACCCTGTACATTTTGCAACACGTAGGTAACTCCCGTGTTTTTTACACCAGGTTAGAGGTGAGTGCCACATGTTGTAATTTCCTTTTTTTGAAGGTAGAGTAGGAATTGTTTTGAGTAATTCCCGGTAGGTTAGAGGGTTGGGGTTCTAGGTAGGTGTGTTGTTGATTGTAACTTTTTCTGGCACCACCAGTCCCTTCCCTTAGCTTTTTGTATTTTCTGTTCAGTAACCTTACTACTTTAATTCAATAAATTGTAACCCTCAGTTTTCCATATATATATATATATATATATATATATATATATATATATATATATATATATATATATATATATATATATATATATATATATATATATTGTGTGTGTGTTGCATGTAGCAGGGAGACCTGTCTCCAGACAATCAGAGCCATCTAGTAGAAGAGTTGCGACATTGAGGGGTCAGAAAACCGCCTGGTCACGTGGTTCTCATACTCGAGCCCATAGGCTTCAATGCATTCAGTAACTTCCGGCTGTCACTATCCAACAGAAGTTTATGTAGACGGACTGGCCCCATGAAGTGAACAGAGTTGGCGTAACTGTCTATTTCCAGGGCTCTGCAGACAATGATCTGTGGCCACTCCCCAAACACTCACCCACTTGCAGGTGGCCACTGACAGCCCCTCCCCCACTATAAAGCCAGGGACTTAGTCATTCAGTCCTCCTATTGCTGTCAACATGCACTGAGTGAGCAAGGTAGGCATTAGGTGTTTTTTATGCTAAACCATCACTCACATTATTGTATGTAGTAAATGGTCCTGTTGTTCCTCAGGTGCTCTCCTCCTAGTTCTGGGCGCTGAGGGACAAGCTCCTGTTGGGTTGTTTGCACTTAACTGGAGGTATGTTTATGCACAAGGAGCTTGTAGATCAGCCATTTCTAATTGACACTTTACTATTTGTATAATTTTACACTGTGGTTCAGTATTCTTCAGGTGACCTCTGCATAAGCCTCAGTACTGCTCAAGAGCCTCTTTTGTTTGTTTTCTTGCACTTAACCAGAGGTATGTTTTAAAGGTAGGGGAAGTGATTTGAAATTCATGGTGTAGTACCAGCCTGGTGCACTAGGGGCCCCCAAAAGTAGCTACACTATGTGAACCTGCTGCTCTCTCCTGATTGGAGGAGAATTGTGGTGACCTGGGGAACGTTTATTAGCTCCTCTGCTAACGTGGGGGGGGGGGGAACTCCATATGTGGTTTCCACACCTTATAATAGAGCATTTTAACAGAAAAAAATATTTTTTGGGTGATATCTGACAAAAGTGAAATCACTTCTCCTACCTTTAAGCAAGGAGCTTGTAGATCGGCCATTTTTAAATGTTCATGTTTGAATGTTTTATGATATATTGTGATTTATGTACTCATATGGGTTTTTGTTACACTTCCAGTGTAGACGGGTGTAGCCTACATGACCTGTTGGTGGACCTGTTGCGTGTGGCCATGACAGCACACACACACACACACACACACACACACACACACACACACACACACACACACACACACACACACACACACACACACACACACACACACACACACACACTCTGTCTGTCAATCAGTGTCTGTGCTTAACTCCCTCTGTCTCTCCCTCACTCAGTGTGGCACACCCAGCTGGCACCTGCAGCAAGTTCCCCAATCAGCCATGCTCCTCCTCCTGCATAAAAGCCAGCTCCTTCAGTCTGATGGCAGACAGACCAGACAACAGCTCAGCAGCCCAGCTCTGTTCTTGTTAGCCTTTGTTTTCAGTTCTCTTTAGTTAGTTTATTTCTGTTTGGCCTGGAGATGGCCGGCAGCCTTGGTTTTCGTTATGTTTTAGTTCTCGGTTTAGGATTCATTTGTTAAGTTAGGGCGAGGGGTGGGAACAGCTTCGACGTCCCTAGGGGTGGCCTGGGCCCCCCCTCCTGTTTGCGGCATCTCCAGGTCTTCCTTTGTTCTCCTTGTTTGGTAAAGTAATCATGTAAATAATTCATTACAAGTAATCAGATTACTTAAGTATCCCTACCAGTTCAACCAGCAATGCTGCCCTTGTACAAATGTAATCTAATACTTTTGGGAGTGGTTGTTAATAAAAACCGTTAAACCTTGCCATTCTCTTGATGTCCTTCTTTTATGTTGGAGTTTCCATTTTAGCCACCTCACTGCTTTTACAATGGAACTTGCATGGCTCATCAATGAAATGTTTAAATTACTTTGAAAATAATTCATTTGACCATCAAATATATAATGCAGCCTGGCATTGGTCATTTTATGAATCACATTCACTGTTAACATTGATGTGTAGGCTCTTGTTTTGAAGCATTTTTATCATAGATAATCATTGATTAAGGGTAGTTGTTTGTTGAAAGGATACACTTCATAAAAACGTACTGCTGTAAACCAGTATACTTTTATATTGTATGTAGAGTTTCACATCAGAATGTGGCAGATTGTCACACCCCCATGTCCTATTGCTTCAGTTTTCTTTATAAACTGATTTGTCTTGTGTTTTGTTTATCCACTGCTGCGTGCTGATCTAAAATCCAATTTTAATGCAACGCTCCAGAGCCATTTAGAGACGGAGTTGCGCCAATGATGGGGTACACAGTTACATTTGGTTAGTCACGTGATCAGTGGTCACAGTGAGCCTAACGGTGACAAATCATAGTCTAGTGTCTGAAACACATTGAAGTGAGTAAGATGAGATGTAAAATGACAGCCGGTTTGAATTATTTTACAGTAACAATTAAAGTCTCTGCAATGTGTATGATTTGCTATTACTTAAAAAGACCTAACATAAAAGGATTCAAGCTGGGCTTTTACTATGAGTCCAATGCATTTCTGCCTACTTCTCAATAGCACTGAGTTACACTCGCATATCATGAAAGTGACATTCACGGAAATGTCACTTTGTGATTGAGATGATAAAACTCAATGTAATGGTAATGGCACCAATGCAGTGGCCTTATGGTTAGAGTGTCTACCCTGAGACTGGGAGACTGGGGTTCGATTCCCGGCCAGGTCATACCCTGACATTCTAGATTTCCAGTAGTAACCTACCCAACGAAAGCTTTGCATTGTACAAGCCTTGATCATTTCATGTAACAGTGTAGTGGTTAAAACATTGTGCCAGATTATGTTAGATTAACTTCTTGAACAAAGTGGCCATTAAAGGTAGGGGAAGTGATTTCACTTCTGTCAGATATCACCAAAAAAAAAAAAATTCTGTTAAAATGCTCTATTATAAGGTGTGGAAACCATGTATGGAGTTTCCCCCTCCCCCATGTTAGCAGAGGAGCTAATAAAAGTTCCCCAGTTGGTGGCAAATTCTCCTCCAATCAGGATCGAGCAGCAGGTTCACATAGTGTAGCTACTGTTAGGCGCCCCTAGTGCACCAGGCTGGTACTACACGATGAATTTCAAATCACTTACCCTACCTTTAAACAACTGTTGTTAACTAGTGTCCAATCACATTTATTTCACAATTTCTTCTAGTTGTACTTGAATTGTACTGTAATTGTCCAAGCTTTTATCAGTTTTGTTGTAGGAGGCCAGGTTGTAGGCTACTGTAGGAATTTTACATTTCATTTATTCATTCACTATTGTATGGACCGGGGCAAAAGCACCCCCCTCAGATAATTTCTCAAAAATATGTTCCTTCTTCTGCATATTGTTCTGACTCCTTATTGCTGCTTGCTTGGTCACGTTTTATTGCTGCTTGCAGCTATATTTCAAATTGTTGCAGTTGCCATTTCATAATGCCATTGACGTTTTTTTTTTTCCTTTCCCCCCTTATTTCCATTCCACAATGAAAGCTCCTCGTTTTGTTAATTGACTTGGCATTGCTCAGGTACTGCATTGCCAATACATCACCTTGAAATTGAAAAGTGACTTGGAACCAGAACAAGTGGAGGAAAGTCTCTCCCTTATTCCCCTCAGCATAAAGGCAGGATTAGGCTTGGCACCGGTAAAGACAAAAGGGAGAGAGTTAACATGAGCATCTGTGGTTGCATGTAGTTTGTGTGTTTTTGCATAAATGATTTTCTCGTGCTCGTGCGTGTGCGTGTGTGCACGCATACACATGACCATGCTCTCCTGGACTCAGGGCAGCTCAATTAGTTCAGCTCAATCCGTAATCCGGATTCCTCTGTGTTCCAGGTCTATCTAGGATGAGGTTGGGAAAAACAATAGAGCTCCCTATAGCCCCTTAACTCAGAAAACCTCAAAGTCCCTCTCCTCTCCCGCTTATCCTAGAGAATCCACATACACTGGAGGTTGAAAGAAGATCATAGCCTCTCAATCCCACACTCAGCCGCTGCTCCAGGTTTGTTTGGATTTTTTCCAGGGTCACCCCAACTGGTTCTGGGTGAGCGAGGATTTGGCCCTGTGTCGACTGTTGCCAGATGGGTTTGAATTGATGAAGTTGCAGGGAGACTATTCCTTTCAATCTCTGTGCATAGACAGCTGCACTTCCAGCTCACCAATTAACTTCAAAACTTAAGTTTGCAGCCAACTCACCTGCATAGAGATGGTCGGCTCATCTGGATTACTG
>CM076977.1:26885937-27058437 GCA_039105355.1 Benthosema pterotum
AAGTGACAGAGGGAAGGAGAGTGGCGGAGGGTAGCAGGAAGGCTCGGCCCAAATAATAGGACAGAGTTACACTGTCGCAAACTCCGTTCACTTCATGGGATCTGTCCAATCCTCAAGCTGTGTTTGATCATGTTAATGATTTCTCTTTTAGGACATTTATTTTCTGAGAGTGCACAAATGGAATCAAATGGGCCCGCTAGGCTCCATTTGGTTCACATTTGTGCACTCTCAGGAAAAAAAAAAACGAAATGTCCCTCTTTCAAGCTGCAACAGCCCTCACGAGAGCTCAGTTTTATGACCCCTCAATGTCGCAACTTTTTGGCTGCTCCAAGTATTATTTGGGCCAAGCCTTCATGTATTCTGCAGGAGAGAGATGGTTCTTCATTTGACCAGCTTATCGCAGGCCCCATTGTTTTAACGGTAAAGGTTGTGTGAAATGGTTTCTATTGTTGCCCATTAGGATGGCAAAACAATCTACAATAAAAAATAATTGGTAAATTTGCTTTGCTGAACTTGAGATCGGGTTGTCTCACCACAATAGTTAAGGCAACATGGAGGTCTTGACGTCTCAGTGTCATAACAGGAATTCAGCATCATGGACACACACACACACACACACACACACACACACACACACACACACACACACACACACACACACACACACACACACACACACACACACACACACACACACACACACACACACACACAAACAGTTAGCGATATAAATATCAAGAGTAGAATATTGAGAGAGTGCCGGCGATAAGGGCAGGTAGGAAGGGTTCTCAGATGTTACTGACCTTAAAGAAAGTCAGGATTTGTTGTAAGTGCAAGGTAAGCAACCTGTGCTGGCATAATTAAACCTAGCCATGCATCCAACCACAGCATGATTTCAAAAACTAGTACAGACACTCGCATGCACGCGCACAACATGCACGCACGCAAACACACACACACACACACACACAGGGGGCTAGAGAGAGAGAGTCATGAATACTGTGAGTGCATGCCACAGGCACGTGTATCAGCACACATGAAAAATGCATTTTCAGCCATTAGAGCGCTAATTATGAGATGATTTATGACATGCAAAGGTGCAGAGACATGGGAAGCTACGGGCCACTGCACAATGTTGCATCCGTTTGGCATGAAACTCTTTGCAGCGGATATAATATAAAAGACAAACAAAGACATGGCCGTCTACATTCTAAGGATGCAGTCATTTTCCAGTGAAGGGCTTTGAGGCTATTGCTAGTGGGCCCCCAAATAATTGGCAAAAATATAGCAACAATCAGAAACTTAAAGCATACTACCAGGTTAGTTCCTTTGTAGCGCCCAAAACCTCTAGTGTAGTGGTTCTCAAGCTGCTGGCTCTGTGGTTAAAATATGCTATATACTGTACAATAAAATACCCAAAGCTCTGTCACAATGCAACGTCATGCTGAAAATGAGGCCCGTGAGTGAGTGAGTGAGTGAGTGAGTGAGTGAGTGAGTGAGTGAGTGAGTGAGTGAGTGAGTGAGTGAGTGAGTGAGTGACACAGCAGCAAGATTCGTGATGTGCTGCAATAAAAGGTTATCAAATGGAACACAACCACCTTGAAGAATAAACATTGTACTATACCCTACAACGATTGATCTAGGAGTATAGGAATTTGTTTTCAGGACATCAACCTCCATATTCTTAACTTTTGTATTGATACATTGTTGTACTGTTGTATCATGCTTCCCTGTTTCTGTTATATTGTGTTTTCTTGTTATATTGTATTTCTTGTTGTTCTGTTCTTGCTTTGGCAATGTAAACATATGTCTTCTCATGCCAATAAAGCCATTTGATTTGAATTGAATTGAGTGAGTACACGAGTGAGCGAGCAAGTGGGTGGTGAGGGAGTGACTGACTGACTGGCTGACTGGCTGACTGACTGACTGTATGCATGTGTGTAATGCATGAGTGACTGAGTGACTAAGTGGCGTGCATCTGTGTGACGCACACATACTGTATAGTATGGTCACATTTATGTTGCGCATTTATTTATTTTAAGAGTGTTTCTCTATGAACAGGAATGGACAATAACTCTTGGTCGAATTCCCAGTTTACTCGATACAGTGCGTCTTTTCTGGTGTTGCCACCACCAGGGGGCAGTGTGGTGCCCCGCACTGGAAAATCCCTGCAGCACTATACAGAGCTTGTATACAAACACACTTGGCATGCAACAAGCACGATTCACCGACAGACAGGAACTTTTGTGTTGACTTTTTGTGTTGACATTGCATACCAGTAAGATGCCTGAGACATGAGCACTGGCCGTACAGTAGTACAGTATGGAGTGCGCCTTGAGTGCACAGGGTGCGATGGGGTCAGAACAACATATGGAATGCCAGAACAGGTCAGCTCCATATATGGAGATAAGGGTGGCAGCAGGGGCAGTCTCTTGAATGTACAGGGTTTGATGAGGACTCTAGTTTTCGCCGGCTGTGGCTGCACAAATAACTTTGCGGCAGGCCTGTCTAAAGTTTAGATGGACAGGTATCAGTCAAAAGGGAGCGATCGAAGAGGCAGAATAGAACAGAGGTGATCTGAAATGGTCCCCAGCGGTCCTAACAAACCACAGGGGACCATTTCAGTTCACCTCTGTTCTATTCCTGCTCCATCACATTAATGGCACTCAGGAACATGCTCACACATTTCATTATAGCTTTCTCCACCCCCCCCCCCCCCCCCCCCCCCTCTCTCTATACCAGACTCGGGTTATAATGATTCTAACACATTGTCAACTCATTATAATACATTGTGATGATTTGGAATTCTAGGGGCTACTTACAGAGAGGAGGAAGGGCGACGGAGGAGCAATGGAGGGAGGGACTGGCGAAAATAGCAAGAAATTAAAGTGGGAGAAAGAGAGAGAGAGGTCTCTGACTGCTGACTTCTCCACAGTCTCTCACATTTATACGGCGCTCCCCTCGTCTCCACAGCAGCCTGGCCTCCATTGTGCAGATAGATTATAATGATCTTTAATTATATCTAAATATAACAATCATGGCATGTTGCCATCAGCACCCTGCATGGGCCGGGTGTCATTATCACTGTAAGGTGAAGAAAACCAAAATAATCTGAATCATTGACTGACTGAACGATGTGGGGTGGGGAAGGGAGCATGGTGTGTGTGTGTGTGTGTGTGTGTGTGTGTGTGTGTGTGTGTGTGTGTGTGTGTGTGTGTGTGTGTGTGTGTGTGTGTGTGTGTGTGTGTGTGAGGGATGAAGTGAACTTTTGCACTTGGCACTGAGCGCTACTGTTTCAGTCAGCAGTCCATTAGGTGTTTTTTCTGTCATTATCTTATCGACACCGCTCATTTCCTTGTTCCTAATGGATGAAGAGAAGTTTCACCACAACCGTTTTTTTTTTTAATGGATTAAAGAGATGAGGTGGTGCTATTAGGCACCAGTCGTGGGACTGGTCATTTCAACAGCTTTAGGGCAGCTTTTGAATTCTGCTCTCAGGGCAGCTTACAGTAAACGCTATACATAAAACTGTGTTCATTTGCTGCCATGATGGCAGCTTTTTAATGCTGCTCTAGAGGCAACTTATGCTATAATTGATTTGGGGCCCTAAGGATGAATTCAAAATGAATATCAACATCCTAATACTTTCCAATAATTAGATGGTGTAAATTATGATGCTGCAGTCAAAAAACATGTTGTGTCTTGAATGTCACTGACTACAGTGACATTTTGCTGATATACCTCTGTTAAACCTTTACATTTAGTATCTCACTTAGTCTACTTTAATGTAATTAGTACAATTTGTTTCTTTTGAGCTTAATTAAAACCATTTAAGTAACCACAACTATTTTATCTTGTTTATTTAGTTGGGTATAGGTTTAGTATTTGTACTGGTCAAGGGGGTTCTTTTCACTGGAAGGGATTTTACCAGCACTCTGGTAAAAGACGCCATTTTTAATAAAAGCCAAGAAAAAAATTCTACTGAAGAAAATAAACTAAATATTCAGATTGAATCCAGCTGCCATTCTCCCTTTTTGTGTAGACCCACATGCTTTCTAAGGTGTGATTTGAGGCCCTAAGGATGAATAACAAATGAAATTAAACTGAGGGGGGGCAGGTTTTTCACAGTTAATTCCACTTTTGAAATAGACACTGCTTTCTGGGGTGTTAATTAGAGCCCTAGCGCTTGATACATTATGAATATCAACACATTAATACCTTACTAACTGTAGATGACATGGTTGGGAGTTATGACAGGCAGTTTCTATGTATAGGCTATACATAGAAACTGAAGGTCATATCTCCAGATTCAATGCTATAATAGCATTGAATCTGGCCTCACAGCAGCAACATTAACATTAACATTGGTGTATGTATAACATGTAGCATGTAGCCCTGAGAGCAGCAGGCAAGTTGCACTCAGAGCTGCAAATTAACATTGGTCGCTAAGTCACTAACATAAATCGCTCTGGATTAAGAGTGTCTGCTAAATGCCTACATTGTAAATTGTGGACGATCTCCTGTGTGGCCTGGACACCATCATACTGGAGTATGGGGTCCCAAAGTCTTCTCTAGCTGCCTTCTTTCCCACGGCAGGATTTTGGCTTATGGCCACCATGTGCATAAGCCTTTTCGCCTGTCCACCACCACCTTCATGGCCGTGAAGCACCCAGCATGGGTCCACAAAAGCTGGGTTGAGGAGAGGGATGAGGCATGAGGGTTCTGTCCACCACCCCTAACAGCCAGGGAATTCCTGCCTTGTCGATGCACTTCACATAGCTGCTCTCTTGTGGTGGGAATCTTGATGTAGTACCGGGCATGGTGCAGGTCAATCTGTGTCACTGCGCCGCGCACCAAAGCCTTCACTTCTTGGGAAACTATCTGATGTGTAAAAATGCAATACATTGAGGAGTTGCACATGATGAGATAAAGTAGACCTTTGAGCTCACACCATTTCTTATAAGAGTGTGCATCGTAGCTGGGCTGCATCAAGGCCACGGTGAGATACCAGGTTTTCTATATAGTTGTGGAAAAGTACAAAGAGGTACAAATTCTCCGGGATAGGCACGAGAGAGCTGGTCCGTGCTACGATCGAGAGGCGCTGATATAATGCAAATCTCTGTTCGCAGTATAACAGGTCGTATCTGCTTATAATCATATAATATTCATTTGCTGTTCATATTCCTATCATGAAAGGGATACACTCGATCCTACTTTATAATCAATAAATATGACTAGGTCCCAGAGAAGTTACGTCTACAGCCTATTATTGGACTTTAAAGGTGGTTGAACGTATACTGGACGCATCACACCTCCGGGTCGAAGTTATGCCGATTTTGCCTCCAAATACGATATGTTGTGGAAACCACCTGGAGCAGGCGTTGGATGTCTGCACGGGATAGTCTATAGCCAGGTTGGCCTGGAGAGCCTGGTCTGACGTCAAAATGCTGTTGTCTTGCATTATGTTTTCATCTCAGCACAACTGTATTCAGTGTATTAAGATCATGAGCAAGTGCCTGGATAAGATCACTTGTAATTTCAGTTGAGGCTTGTCGTCCCCCTACCTTCATTGTGTCTCTCTATCACCTCATAGAGAGACACAAGTTGGCTTTGTTGGCTTCATCCTCAAGTTACCTTCTGGACCACTTTGCCATTTGTGTAGCATGGAATGTGCTTTTGCCATAAGGCGTTGAATCTTGTCAACATTATGACATGCAAAATGTGTATATCTAACAAACTCAAAAGTTTCGGGGAGTCACTGCTACAGTCCAGTTTCTTGATCCATGAAGGCTTGTAGTGTTTTCTCAAAGTTTGCAATATCAACATGGAGTAAACTTTTGTAGCTGGTTATGTGCTCTGCATTGTGAAACAAGATCTTAGGCCATGCTTGGAACTCTGGTTTCGTCATTCTCTAATGTGACATCCTCTTCATAATTTGTGCATCTTTAAAAAGGCAGTGGCTAGCAAACTTCCAGCAATCAACATTAAAACATTTTCAGGAACACATGCAATCATTTTTCTTCATTGACAAAACATCCAATATACGTAGGCTGTTAGTAATTTTTAAATTAAGTCATTCTGCTGTTAAATGATGCCGCTACTTCAATTCACAGAAGCCTATATGTACACACATCAGGCAGTTGAAGGCCATGACCCTCCTTTACAGGTTTTCCTTTCTTTCTTTTCCTCCTTCGTCTTTGTTGTATTTCACTGAAACTTCTTAAAGCAGTGTGGGTGGTATTTTGCTTTTGCTGCAATAAGGTCACGGCCAGCTATGCACATGGACATCTTGATCATACTCGGACAAGTCCAGGATTTCATCACTCATCTTAAAATGTAACTTGTCACACATGACAGTGATTCTTCCTTTGTGTTTCATCATACAATAGAAATATCCCACTTGGCAGATGTTATTCTGTCTCCTACGTGTGTGGCTCCATGGAGTGACAGATACACTGAAAGACTTGACAAGACGTAGAGCTGGAGGTTGTTTACTTCACACTTCTTCATCAACTTGTTTACAATGCTTTTCCTGCAATTTGTGAAACTGAAAATAAATGCATAACAAGCTCTTAATAAGACAAGTGTAATGTCTGAATTCTACTTACAGCTAACAAGAACACGGTGCTACAAATAGGGAAAGTCATAGCAGACCAATTTGACCTATAGTATAAACTCAAATCAGGTGGAAGGTGAATATATTGTGTTTTTTCTCAAAGGAAAATCTGACCAGCAAGTAAGGCTAGAAAAGGTTCCCTTCTGGGCACAGTTCTCCACTGTGTGTGGAGTGTGTATGGTGTTTGGCAAAAATGTAAAGAATAATCCACCAGACTCATCATGATCACATGATGTATGGACTTGTGTGAGATTTGGATGAAATCTGTGGCTAATACAAAACATGTTTGAGGCTGAAGCAGGGAAAATTCTTATAGGGAGTGTGCATACAAAGTTGTACACAAATCAAATACACACATTAAAGTATGCTTACTATATTGCAGGATATTACACCATTCAACCCTTATCTTGAAGATTCAACACAAGACCACCCGAACCAGATGTCTGAGAAGTACATGCCAAGGCCCTACAGCGACAGCTATGCTCCGTGCATTAAGCATTGTTTTGACCAGAAATGCCACCAGGGCTGGAGAATTTGAGAGAGCGAGTGAAACACGTGCACACGTGAGTGCACACGTGGCTGCACGTCCAAGCCAAGTCCAGTTTGGCTTACAGAGGGCTGTCTGAAGCTAATGTGAGTATTAGATCAGATCAAACATTTATACTGAATAAAGGTCAGAGTTTCCTTATTTGTTACATGTGGGTGTGACAGACATGAAATTGCGTTTTTCCCTTCATCATAGTAAGTGCATAGTAAAAAAAAAAAAGTAGAAAGAAGGGAGAACAGACAGGAATTCACTTAATCAATCATCAAAATACCTAAAAAACAAACCTAACAACAAATCTTAATATGAATACAGTCCAGGGTACTTAAAGCAGCAATAGTTAGTATGTAGTTAGTAGTATAGTACGACAATACCTGCTGTATATTGGACGTACAAATATATGGTAGACTGCTATGCAAAAAACAAAACCAAAAAATGTATGCAGACATAAAAGGGACTTTCAAGACAGAGAGAGGGAGAAAAGACTTTGGAAACATGCAGAGTACCTAATCACCAGAGAGTAGTGGGAGTAATGGTGCTGCTGTAGTGCATTCTGGGAAGGTCCCTTGTCGTTTGCAAGTTGGATTAATGGCCGGCCTTTGTATAACACCTGTGTGCCATTCCCACTGTCCCACCTGTGTGTGAGTGTGCGTGTACAGTATGTGTGTGAGTGCAAATGTGTTCATGGGTGACTGTGCGATTGTCAGTCAGTGTTAGATATCAGTGTGATACATTGTTACATGTTTCCATTAGAGGTCTTCACGGGTCTCTAAAATTTCATTCAAAAACCAAAATAAATCTGTGCAATATCGCCGATTCCGAGCTGTTCCAAAAATATTTTCAAATAGTTAAACCAGAACCAGGTCGATCCGTGGCATTTTTTTTTACGATTCCGAACTGTTCCGAGATTTCTTTCAAGTGGTGGTGCTGACCCCGTCCGAAATTCCTTGTGCAACAGCATTCCGAGATACCCGACCCAGCAAGACAGACATAAATGATTTAGACTTTATGAACTAATATACAGTAGCTTACGTATTGACCAGTTACCATTTTATTATTAACATAGTAGAACAGGTCTTCTCGGACACACTCAAGTTTTACACATAATGATTGACAGATCCGAGTTCCGAGGGGTAGGTCTCAGATTCCGACCCTGTCCAAGTGACTTAAAAAAATACACCGCCAAAACTGACAGGTCTCGGACTCGTTTTTTTCGGGTATGGACCCCCCGTGAAGACCTCTAGTTTCCATACTCTTTATCTATCCATGATGATTGAATCGCTCTATGTACTTTTGTTCTTAGAAGAATGTTGTAGAAGCAGCAGTGCAAGATTGTACATTGAAAGGAGAGTGCACTAACAATATTTGATCAGATTGTGGGGTTCTAAATAATGTCTCCTCATTTTCACTGTTCCATTGCCCACCCCACCCACCGTCTCTGCCAACACCCGGTCCCCATCCCCACGTTGCGTTGCTTAGGGTAATTTGCCCACAGTATGGGGTCCCTTCAGGCTTTAAGCCACAAACAGTATTTATAAACACCCTCTGACACACACATACATGCATGCACACACACACACGCACATACACACACATTCCCTTCTAGAAACGATACACAATGTTCTTAGCTCAATACTCCAAAACACTTAAGAAAGTATGGTGGATAAACTTTCTTCTCTTCAGCAAGCTACTGCAGTGCAGGCATAGCAAGGGTTCCAAGTAGAAGCAGTGCATGCTGCGAAATGTACACATTCTAGAAATATACTCCAGATGTCCATAATTCCAAAGGGTGGGGTGGGAGGGGGGGGTAGTAAAGTCCAGCCTACAATGCCTCCTTCAAATGTTTAGGAACCAAGGTTAGTTTACCAGTGAATGTACAACGTATGTACGGTGCAGCATGGCCAGAAACTCCAACCCCCCCTCCCCCGATCCCAAGGCCAACCCTGCAGAAGTCTCTAGACTCCAGGGGTGGGCAATTATTTTCCCCAAGGGGCCAAATGAGACATAAAATATTGTGGAGGGCCAAGACTAAAGGCTGAACTAAAGTCTGCGTAATATTAATTTAATTTCAAGATAAAAGTAAGAGTAAGACCAACCATTTTGACACCAGGGCCCACTATTTATTCAGTATTTGAGCCACGGACCACCATTTGATAACATTTAGCCCCACAGATCCCAAAACTTTCTTCAAGATTTCTTTTGTTTTTGTCCACAATTCCAAGCTGGATTTGGGAAACAAAACAGGATAACAAAAATGACCATTCTCTTACATTCTCTGATTGACTGTGTAGACTTTGGGCTAATTCAGGTGATGAATATTTTAACTCTTGAGAGTGTAAAAATGAAACCAAATGGACCCGCAAGGGTCCATTTGGTTTCATTTATACGCTCTCAAAGAGTTACATCTGGTTAACCAACTTTCCATATTTAACTTGGAACTCTCTCACGGACCACTGGTGGTCCCCGGGCCGGTCAGAGTCAGCCAAAGGGCCGCATTTGGCCCCCGGGCCGCATAATGCCCAGGTATGCTCTAGATGGCTGCTACACCAGAATGGGTACGAGTAGAGCTCAACATCAGCATGAGTGCACATGTTACAAATGAGAATATCTGTATTCTGGGATATTCAGGGTGAGCGACAAGCGTGACTGCCAGGACACTGCCAAACGCATCAAGAGCCACCAGCCAGCAAACTGGTGTTGTAGGAACCAACAGATGGGCACTGGTCACGAGAATGTCCCATAATAACATATGTGGATGTGTTCAAGAACGATGCAGAAGTGCAGCACTCTATATATGAATGTACTGGTATGGTATGGTATGGTATGGTATGGTATGGTATGGTATGGTATGGTATGGTATGGTATGGTATGGTATGGTATGGTATGGTATGGTATGGTATGGTATGGTATGGTATACTGTATGTATGTTGGGGTAAGCATAGTGATCTCTTATTGACTGTTGATGGTGACTATGGTACGTTTCTAGGTTGGCATAAGGTCAATAACGGTTCTAAATTATTTAGAACGTGAGTTGTAATAAACACAATAGCAGCACTACTGTGCGAGGCACATGTTGGCACCTGTCATAGTTCAATTGTAGAACTACTACTACTAAGTGCAATGGGGAAAAAGTGTCCTTATGTGGGTGTAATTTAGGTGTAATTGTCATAACAATGACACATTTACCACACCTCTAACACACATTTAACACACCTATCCATTAAAGATGGAGTGCCATGATTTTTTTCATCAAAATTGGAAAAAAAAATACAAAAATCACAGCACCCCCTCTTTAAGCATTATGTAAGCAGCACCAGCAAGCATCATACAATCAGCCCACCTAAACTATTAAATGTTACAGGAAACAGTGAAGAGAAATGATTGATGCCAAATAGCAGCCATGCACTTTACTGTAATTATTCAATTAGAAATCGCAGATGACAAAATCCAGAGCAGCATTTTTGCAAACAAAGACAACTGAAACAATCAGTCACAACTGACTATATAAAATATATTAGTTATGAATAATTGCTTTTTTTAACAGCTGCAGCAGGAAGAACCATCATCACAGACACATGCAACAGGTCATGCCAAATTACGCATGACGCACATCCAAACACTTTGGCAGAGTCTCACTGATCATCTCCAGTGTTTTTAGAGTCTCCAACAGTGGTGTACTAGGCAGAGATAGCTCATCAGATGGCACTGGCTAGAATAGGCCTACACCACCAAGTAGGACATTACACACACACTGGATCTTGTGTTCCAAAAAGAGACTGAAACAGACATGTTTATGTTAGGATGATTCTTTGATAACAACACTCGCTGCATAACTGTCAACTACTATTCCCTCGAGACCTCCAGGAGAACAAGACCCAATGCATGGTTACTACAATGAACATATAAGGAGTTGCGAGTGGTGCTTGGACCCCTCAGAAACGCCCAGACATTAAGCTGCACCATCAAAGCAATGTCCTTGTAAACGTTCAAGAGGCAAATTAAAATAGTGTGTCTGTGGTTGAGTCAGGTGCACTGTATAACCCGAGAAACATGTTGTGTGCTGTTGTGTTTTTTACATCAACAAACGGTAAACAGCATAAGAACTGCTCACTTGCAAAGATGTTAGTCATTCAATCTTCCATCAAGTCCAAAGAAAGAGCACTACTGAGCTTCAGAAGAAATCTCACACTCTATTGCATGTCCAAACATTTCAAAGATCTTGTTTTGTTTTGTATAATGTTGGACATCTAGTTGTGTCTGCGTAAAAGCCATTGGGTGCAATTCCCAATTGCTGTGGTGTAGCCAGGTATGGTGTAAGTCCTCTCATTGGCTGCATGGCAGCAAATCAGGTTTGGGGCCGTGCTCATTGGCTGCATGGCAGCGAATCTGGTCTGGGGCCTTCAGGTAGGCCCAAAAGCCTATACCACCAGGCCTGGGCCTGGGCCTACCAAATAATTATCCATAATAATTAGAACCAGTCATCAAGAGCTTCAACTCATGATGAACAAAGCTGGGGAGTACAGTAACATTTTTAATTGGGGGGTCAGGTGATTTCTGGACCTTTTGACTTTTTTAATTATTCTGGGTAATTATTTGGTAAGCTCAGGCCCAGGGCTGGTGGTATAGGCTTTCGGCCTGCCCCAAGGCCCCAGACCTGATTTGCTGCCATGCAGCCAATGAGAAGACTTACACCATACCTGCTACACCACAGCGTTTGAGAATTGCACCCATTCTCTTTCTTTTGGCAAAGTCCAAAAATCTGTTAACTCCACCATAGGCTGCCAAGTTGTGGCATTGCGGTGCTCATGCCCTCTGAAGGCAAACCTTGACTACCCTGGTATTTAATAGATCTGAATATAAGTTCCAATACTACCCTGGCAGTCTGTTGATCTCTGGCTACAACTTCAGACAGCAAGGTATGACCCATTGAATCCAAATGCAACTCAGACAACTCGATGACGAGCCAACCTTTCTCTTGCATTTTTTCAGTTAATCCTCTCTTAGCGAACAAACTGCCACTGGTGTCGTGGCTGTACAATATTCCCTTTGTCACGACTGTGTTGCAAATGAAACGAAGCCAGCATAATGCAACCATGGCCATTTCTCAAACCAGCTTTGTTGAAATGATCTCTCAAATGTTTCCTTGCCGAATTTTCTGCTGAGAAATGTAATGTTTGGGTGCCCAGTAGTATTGTTTACAGAAAGCTCTGCTGAACTTACTTTTCCTATAGAGCTTCAGTTGTAGGAATAATGTCTTCCTTCTGTTCCTCCGTTTAAGCACTGTTATTCGCTGCAATGTTGTTATTAGTTAGTGGGATTGCCTGAAGGGCAACCCCACTATTGTTATTGTGATGTCTTCTTTCTGTAACACTTACAACAATGTAATGGTGATGTAACAAAAAAAGAAGTATTGTCATGAGCATTATCTCCTGGAGGTGTTGGGGTACCCTCTTCACTCACTGTGGCCTACTTCTACACAACACGGAAGTTTGCACTCTACTAGTGCTGATCTAGTTAGAAAACATGCATTTACATTGCCAAAGCAAGAGTCAAAATACAATAAAACAGTTGAGAATGGGATGTATACAGTTTTAGGGGGTGCAGGATTTTGTAATTCAGTCATGCAAAGCCAGTATGCCCTTAAATCATAAAATGGAAGTGACATAGGGATCCCATCCCAGAGATCACATAGCCTGGAGGGGCGCACTGATTGGTTCTGAAAGATTCTTCCATTTGAGGTTGAAATAAAATGCCCAAATCATTTTAATGCACTTTTAATTATGCATTAAATTGATTTGGGCATTTTATTACTCCCATGCAGCCAACATAGAACCCAGTGCAGTAAAGATCATGTGCTTCCCCACAAACACAGTTGCATAGAGGAAGTATTACTTTGTTAAAAACAGCAGGAATCGGTATGGAAAAAATAATGGAGGCTGGCTAGGAGGTGGTCATGGTAGCAATGTGGCTAACCATCTGAGCTTTGTAACGGTGAGTCGGCAGCATTGGTTGCATGTTTCCATATACAGTATGTGACCTAGCTGGCAGTAAATTAGGTCATATCCATGTTATATCCAAGCTGAAGGTTGCACAGTGGAAGTCCCTCAGTCAATAGTACAAGATCCTGGCTATGACGTCAGTATTATGACGTCATCCAATACCATATTTAGGCAAAAACTGAACACAGACAGCATGGCGTCATACATAGATGACGTTGTTAAAGACGTGATGGATAGTATCCTATCACAGAGAGTTTATCAACAGTTTTCGTGCATGCAACGTCTCATCGTTGTTGTGTCAACCAGGAAATAAGAGGATTGTGTCATTAATTCGCTATGGAGCAGTGCCGCACCAACCCAACCACAACCGGGGGCATCTTACACCCTGTTAGTGGACATACTCAGCATCCGATCCAGGGACAACCACAGGTCCTCCAACGTGTCATGGTCAGCGTCTTGGTCCCTGTGCCCGCGCCTCAGGGCCAGATGCAACCGGTCCTGCTGAGCCAGCCAGGACAGATGCAGGCTGCCCAGACCCTGCAGCTCCATGGTCAGCAGCAGGGCCATTCCCAGCACATGATCCCTCAGCAGCAGCAGCCCCAGACAGTCATCACTGTTGGACAGAACCAGAGTCCGCAGATCAGCATGCAGGGCCAGCATGCGGCCGATGCACAAAACATCGTCTATCAGTCCGCCAAAGCGGACGGCGCCGCCCTCCAGCAGGGAATGATCCCCAACCTGGCCAGTGACCAGATGCTACAGGTTGGTGGCAACAACACCAACCCTACCAGCAGCGGCCAAGACACCATGCCTGTGACCCTGCCAGTCTCTGCAGGCGACATGGTCAACACCAGTGGAATGGACGACGAACCACTCTACGTCAACCCCAAGCAGTACGATCGCATCCTCAAACGACGGCTGGCCCGTGCCAAGCTGCTGGCAGAGGGCAGGGTTCCCAAGGGAAGGAAGAGGTACCTGCATGAGTCCCGCCACCGGCACGCCATGCAGCGAGCACGGGTAGACGGAGGACGTTTCTTTTCACCCAAGGAGAAGGCAGATAATGGCTCTAGCCTTTCTGCTGCTCTAGCAGCAGAAAGCACCTAAGCAGTAAACAATGAAAAGGTGACTCAAATGATTTGGTTGTCGAAGCGCAGGGGTTTTCCAGGTGGTCCCCAGGCTAAATGGTGGAAAGTTGGTTAACGAGATGTAACTCTTGAGAGTGTAAAAATGAAACCAAATGGACCCTTGCGGGTCCATTTGGTTTCATTTTTACACTCAAGAGTTAAAATATTCATCATTTGAATTAGCACCACTTAATTAAGAAGTATACACTCTTTTGTTTCCCAGATCCAGCCTGGAATTGTGGACAAAACCAAAAGAATTCTTAATTTTAGGTAATTTTAGGGTGAAAATGTAATCAAATGGTGGTCTGTGACTGAAATGGTGAATAAATAGTGGTCCCTGGTGTCAAAAAGGTTGAAAACCCCTGTCGTAGCGCAATCACAAACAGCAGGCAGCAGGAAGAGAACAATTCATCTGAAGTAGAACCATGTCAAGTTCTTCTGGGTTCACTCTGGTCCAGATCACCACAATTAATTAAACCTGTGGACCCACATGTAGAAATAACACAGCGTCAAAGTCCAAGGGTATTTATTTAAACAAAAGGATGATTCACGATAGCCTGGCTAAAGCCAGAGCGAATCAGCTAGCTGTTGGCAAAAAGACTGCCTGCCAGCAGATTAGTCTGGAAATAGCTCAATTGTAAGCCCATTTCCTACTACAAATTGGCCACCTGCATTTTTTTGGAGTAGGAATAGGGCCTACAATTGAGCTATCCAGACCAATCTGCTAACGGCACTGTTTTTTATTGCCAACAGCTGATTCTGTCTGGCTTTATCCAGGCTAGATTCTAGAGCCTGTAGATCTGCTATGTTGGGAAGCTGGTGGTAGGCAGGCAGGCAGTCAAGGCAGCTATGGGTATTCACTGTAGAGAAAAGCAGAAATGACAAGGAGTACAAAGACAGCTTTACAAAATCACCTAACTGAGGCACTAAGGCAAAGACTAGAGCTGAATTCAGTTCCAGAAGAACAGGCTTGATAGACATGATGAGCGGAGGTGAGGTACAGTAGTTGAGGGAACTGGCAACAGGTGTGCCAAACTGGAAGCTGGAGCCATGCCTACAACCACACACACAGCCGCTCACATGTGACAGACACAAACACATATTAGACAACACAAGGACACAGCCAGAGACTAACATAATGAGCTTTGCCAGCCGAGAAGAAAACTGGGGCACTTTCTTCTTAGCTGTCAATAAAATAATGAGCACACACATTACATTGAAGGAGAGCCTGAAACAAATTTTCTTTTTATTTTTTGGGGGGAGGTAGCTGATGAGGTGGGAATAGCGGTTTGTGTGTTTGTTGTTTTTATCTGTGTAACTCTGTTTCTCAGGCTGTTATTAGGGCGGCTGTGGCTCAGGAGGTAGAGCAGGTCGGCCAATGATCCAGTGGTCGGCGGTTCGATTCCCGGCTCCTCCTGTCTACATGTCGAAGTGTCCTTGGGCAAGACACTGAACCCCTCCTTGCCTCCAGTGGTTGCCACCACTGGTGCATGAATGTGGGAAGTGGGGACGCTGGCGTTGACTGTTCGCCGCTCTACTTCCCAATGTATGAATGAATGGACCATTGTAAGCGCTTTGAGTATCACGCTGTGCATAGAAAAGCGCTATAAAAATGCAATCCATTATTGTTATTATCAAATTAAATTGTGCATTCAGATCGACCACTTTCTGTTGAAAATGTGGGATATTGATGCATAGTCTCAGCATCTGACAATGATCTCTGAAGACTATCCCAGATAGACATGCAATTTGAAAAAGAATACAAAACAAAAAACTAACCAAAACATCATTGCCATGCAAAAAGCACTGCAGCAGCTCTTGCTCACCTGCTTTTCCCCTCAAAACATTGAATTGTCAAAAATAGCTGATTTGGTGGCACATTGTGAGCTTGTAAATTTCACAAATCTGTTTTTTTTTGCTTCTTCCATTTGTTCAACTATCAACTATCATGCATGGCCGGAACACAATACTACAGTATAGGGTAAGTTGCTGTGTTCAAAAGCGTTAAACTGCAATGTTAAATATGAGTTCAGGCTATGACATACTGTATGTGTTTATACAAACACAGACAGAAAGCCTGTCCCTATAGTGTGTGTGTGTGTGTGTGTGTGTGTGTGTGTGTGTGTGTGTGTGTGTGTGTGTGTGTAACTTATGTGGTCACACATAAGTTAGGACTTACATATTAATTACAAGTTGCAATATTACAGATCATATATATATATATATATATATATATATATATATATATATATATATATATATATATATATATATATATATATATATATATATATATATATATATAACCAATTTCTATGAGTGCAATATTGGTGCCATATTTAAATTACGTATTGATTCCATCAGGGAACGGGGCGGGCAGAGATCCCATTGCTGGGGGGAGTACAGAGGTCAATAGCCCAGCTTTTATGCTCTTAAGTCCTTTTATTTTAGATTGTTTTATGTAATAGTACAATACACACATTACAGCCTGCACATCGTAGGCAATTAAGTGTTCAGTGCCTTGCTCAAGTACACTTTGCCATCAACTGTCAACTTTCGTTTACATGCCGCCCATTCTACCCTGGCCTGAGCCAGCCTGCCTGCCCTACTGTGTATGGTATGTGTGCGCAGGTATGGAGGTGTGTGGGCGCACGGCATGCGCGAGTGTGCATACCTGTGTGCACACACGTGTGTCTGTGTATTTGCATTTTTCTCTCAATGCGTTAACTTGCTGTACAGTATTATTGTGTGAGAGAGCCTTTGAGGACTCCACCTATAACTCTGATACGGGATATCCACTTACTCACAACACATCCACTGTACCTCTGTTACCATGGTAACGGTGTCCATGGCCAGGATACCCCTCTTCTCATTCCATCCCTGCCTGCACACCCCCCTCTCTGTCAGCCTCCCCCTCCTCCCTCCTCCCCCGGTCATCCCACTATCTATTCATATCTCCCTCTCTCTGCTGTCCCCATTAGTCGTTACTCAGCAGTGTGTGTGTGTGTGTGTGTGTGTGTGTGTGTGTGTGTGTGTGTGTGTGTGTGTGTGTGTGTGTGTGTGTGTGTGTGTGTGTGTGCGCGCGCGTGCGTGTTTTCCTGAATAGTCAGTGGTTCTGTCTGTCATATTGCAGTTGAAGTGGGAAGTTCCCTCTATTTACGCAGTTCAGGTTTAGGAAAAAAAATGGAAATCCGCAATCAGCATTTTCGGTTTCTCCTGCACGCACACACACACACACACGCACACACACAGTCACAATCGCAGCCACGCTCGCACACTAGAGTAGCCTATATGCACACGTGCAAGTCTACGCTTGCGTGTGTGCAAATATACTCAATGCAAAGGCACAAGAGCCACATGCGCACGCACGCACGCACGCACGCACACACACACACACACACATGCGCGTGCGCATGCACGCAAGCACGCACATGCGCGCGCACACACACACACACACACACACACACACACACACACACACACACACACACACACACACACACACACACACACACACAGAAACTTCTACTTGAGGTGATGTAGTGTCTCCTAGTTTCCATGGTAACATCTAGCGCGTAAATCAAGGATGAGGGCCAACGCTCCAAAAGAGAACAGTACTGCCCCCCGACGACTGGAGAGGAGAGAGGGAACCAATAATGAATGAGTTGGAGAGGGAGGACAAAGTTATTGTGTGTACATAGTGTTAAATATTGTACACAAACAATACCTAACCCCTAACCCTGTGACAAAAAGAGAGAGAGAATGAAAAAATAGTCAAAATAAATAAATAAATCGAGAAAGACAGGTGGCCAAAGTTATTGTGTGTGTGTGTGTGCGTGTGTGTGTGTGTGTGTGTGTGTAGTATAGTGTAGTGTAGTGTAGTATAGTATAGTATAGTATAGTATAGTATAGTATAGTATAGTATAGTATAGTATAGTATAGTATAGTATAGTATAGTATGGTATGGTATGGTATGGTATGGTATGGTAGTATAGTATAGTATAGTATAGTATAGTATAGTATAGTATAGTATAGTATAGTATAGTATAGTATAGTATAGTATAGTATAGTGTAGTATACAGTTGTAGTATAGTATAGTATAGTATAGTATAGTATAGTATAGTATAGTATAGTATAGTATAGTATAGTATAGTATAGTATAGTATAGTATAGTATAGTATAGTATAGTATAGTATAGTATAACATGATAGTGGCAGCATTGGTTCAGGTGTAGTGTGGCTGGTAGACCCATTTCGATCCTGGACCCCCCAGAGTTTGTGTTTAACACGTAATTAGGAAAATGGAACAACATTGTGTTTCATAGTTTATGACTTAAAGTAATGTCTATATTGTTTTCAACTTTATACTAACATCATTGTGAACCCATAAAAAAGAGGTAAAATACTGATCTGTTTAATTCAGAAGCTGTACCCTGTTTCAGAGCCATTATTTGCCCATGGCTATCAGAAATTATTCAGCCGAGGGCACGGTGGCACAGTGGTTAGTGCCGTCGCCTCACAGCTAGAAGGTCCTGGGTTCGTTTCCCAATAGGGGCGCTGCTGTGGGTGCTGGCGGCGTGTCTGCTCCTCCATGTCATCAGTGCCCATACCTGAGGCGGAGTTGGCGGAGGAGGAGTTGATGAAAGGGCCTTTCTGTGTGGAGTTTGCATGTTCACCCCGTGTCCCCTAGGGTAGATACCCTCTGCTGTAATCCTGGACTCTAAACTGCCTCCCCCTGGCCAGCCGGGGCACCTCATGGAGGGGACTAGAACTAGTTGGAATAACGTATTCCTTCCACGCGCTACGTCCAACCAGGGAAACTCGCCCCTGTCAGTTGAAAAGAAGGCAGCTTGGACTCCTCATGCATTGAAGGAAGTATGAGGTCAGTCCGCTGCGGAGGTTGGCGGAGGGTGTGAATGTGGGTGAATGTGGATCACATTAGGAATTGGCACTGGGTGAAAAAATGGGTTGCAAAATCGTGGGATAAAAAATTAATATATATAAAAAAAGAAATAATTATCTGACTCCTGTCAGATATGTGGTTAAAAGTGAATAATGTTGGAGTTTAGTCAACAATTAATTATGTACTTTTGAATTATCAGAGTATACCCATACATGCTGTTCAGCATCACTTCTACAACTGCAATCACACATTGTATCACTCCTGGATGCCAGATGAACACAAATGATAACTCAGTACCACATGTCTTGTCCCTTTTAGAGCCACCGACTCCTCACCCAACAAGGACTAACATGCAAGAACGTATGCTGCAGAGGATAACTGCACTGCACTGTACGATTCAGAGTTGATTAGTTTCCATTTGGACACTTTCAGGGTGGGTTGCTCTGTACGTACCAGGATGATGCTCTAACCCAATTTAAATTGCAGTTTATGTGTTAATAATCACGTGGCAGAGGATTTTAAGTGTGGATTAATGAACTCAGGTTGATGCAGGGCAAATATAGCCAGTAGACTCTCTAAGCTCTAAGTGATTGAGGTGATTTAGCTGGGATTAACATATACAGGCAAATTCCTCATAGGAATACCGGTATGAGGAATAGGCCTGACTATGCACATGAACATCACCATCACCATCCAGGGCACTTAATAACAGCAGAACATTCTGCATGAATAGCAGATCTAGATGTTGCACATCACAAAGTTTGAGCATGTGAATTGGTTGTTTTTGGTGATTTAATATGACCACCATGTCATTTTTCTAGGGCATCTGTTACAGGACAAGCAGATATGGAAATAGCTGGATCAAGTATCAAAATGAGAGGGATTTGCGGTTTCGTTAATGCAACAGCTAGCACTTTTTATCGATTACCTGTTTGTTTTGGTTCATCAAGCAATACAGAAATGTGTGCCTATACAGTACATCTTGTCAGCTAGCTAAGAAAGAGATAGCCTAAGAAGTCCACTTCTTACACATGTGAGCATGCGCACACACGCACGCGCACACACACACACACACACACACACACACACACACACACACACACGCACGCACGCACGCACGCGCACGCGCACACGCACACGCACACGCACACGCACACACACACACACACACACACACACACACACACACACACACACTCCAGTGCGCAGTTCACAGGAGTGGACTGTTCTCTAAACCACTCTCTTGTCAACACCTGAACACACTTGTCTTGATGTGTACCACAACACACACACACACACCGTCTATTTCACAAAGATGTGTGCGTGCATCGGCCGTGCGGATGTACGTGTGCACGTGTATGTGTGTTTGTGCAACATTGCAAGACCGACTAATTGAAGTGGACATGAGAAAAGCAAAAGCTGTCGCTACTAATTGAGACAAATGAAACTGCTGGTGATCAAGGGATAAGCAGCCCGGGTCAATGTCACTCCAACAAAGAGAAAGAGTGCAAGACAGAGTGAGAGAGACAGAGAGAGAGAGAGAGAGAGTCCAAGATAGACGTGGACTTTTCAAGAAAGATGGGGAACATATTACATATGACCCAGACAGCAATTTTCAATGTCACAGCACACATGAGGTTTTTGTAGTGTAAAAGCAGTGCCTGCTGCTATCACCAATGGTATCTGTCCTTTGTACCAAGACATCAGAGACACTTACAACCATCGGACAAACCACGAAAAACTCCCATATCTGTTTTTCGTTTTGTGACGTGCTGCTATTTGTGACGTACTGCGATAAAAGAAGGATATCAAATTGAACACAACCACCCTGAAGAATAAACATTGTATTGTACTATTACGTCGAATGATTTAGGCATATAGAAATATGACTTATTGAAGACTACGGCCTCCATATGTTCATAACCTTTGTATTGATACATTGTTGTACTATTGTATTGCGTTTTCTTGTTATATTGTGTTTCTTGTTGTTCTGTTCTTGCTTTGGCAATGTAAACTATGTTTTCTCATGCCAATAAGGCCATTTGAATTGAAATTGGCATCATTCGACATCACTGAACTATCACATAATGCCGACACACACACACACACACACGCACGCACGCACGCACGCACACACACACACACACACACACACACACACACACACACACACACACACACGCACGCACGCACGCACGCACGCACGCACGCACGCACACACACAAGTGGTTTAGGGCAGTGGAGAGGACAGATGGTCAGTGAGTTCAAATTTCTGGGAGTGCACATCACTGAGGACCTCTAACCTGGAACCACCAGGTGGTGAAGAAGGTGTGCAGTCATCATGCCTACTTTCTTTCTAAAGGCAACTAAAGAAGGCAGGCAAAAGGCATCAATGTTTTGCTCTTCTACCACAGACACCGAGATTTTTCTGCTTGGTATTTTTCAACGGCACTGGCTGACCCCAAACCACAAGGAAATGAATAGTGTGGACAGCCGAGCACATCGGCGGATGCCACTTTTTTCCTGCACCTCGACAGAACACTGTCAGCAAAGCATGTGAATTCATCAGAGACGCGAGGCACCCCAACCGTGGGTCAAAAAGTCAACACAGTTTCCACGAGTCGACGAAAGATAGGCCAAAACCATTCCCCATTCGTTGACCCGTTCTATTTGTATGTGTCTGGCCACAGATACATGCATAGTATTAGCGTATCTCGAGTGTCAAGTTCAAAATCCATAATGGTTCCCCGTCCACCTTGTGTCACTGCATGAAAATTAATCACTTGGCAAACATTTGAATGAAATCCCCACTCGTGCAACCCCGAGGTAGCCTGCCGCGAGCCCTGGTGAACGCTGCTCCCCCTGCAGCCTTATAATCTGTCTAATTGCTCCATGTGTTTAGATGTGGGATATAAATGGGACACTCGCTGACACAATAGCTAATGCATTTGACCTCGTCGGTCAATAGCCATACTTTAGCATGATGCCAGTAGAAGACTCTAATTAGGCTACACTTCCCCAGCAGGCAATCTATAGCCATGTGTCATAGTGAAAAGACGGGACGGGAGGAAGAGCATTGGAGATGAGGACAGAGTTATCAGCTGCTGGTCAATTCAAAGCTCACAATTAAAGAGGGAATTTCACCCATTTTCAACATTTTACTATGCCATTAATATAGTTTAGAGATGCTGTGTGGACATGATGAAAAGTCCCCCCCCCCCATTCTGTGTTTCCTAGAAATGGAGGTCAGAAAAAAATCATTAACAAGGTGAAACACAACTTGATGGCGTCATCAAGTTGTATTTCAACATGTTAATGATTTTTCTTTTTGGACCTTTTTTTTTCAACATTTCTCTGAGAGTGTACGAATGTGAACCAAATGGACCCGCTAACATTTGTACACTCTCAGAAAAGTGTTGAAAATGGGTGGAATTCCCCTTTAATGTGTTATGTGGCACATTGTGAGCTTGTAGATGTGCTCTTTTCCAGGCATTTTTGAATTTTCCTTTTCATTTTAAACATTTAAAATCATTAATAAGCATTTAAAAGCATAAATAAGCAAATATTTAAAAGCAGAAAACAACACAAAAAATCTCTGGCACACACTATATTTTCAGACGGGGGTGCAAGCCAAGTTCATCTCAATGTGGGGGTCTTTGCAATGCTTCACTGTCATATAGAGAAAGTATGGGGGAGAGACGGAACTATGAAGTATTGCAGATCGGCCCTCCTCCCTTCTCTCTGTCTAAAACGGATGTGAGCAGCACTGGTATATCGCATGGCAGGTGCAGATGATGAGAGAGGTATAGAGGGCATGCAGCCTGCGAAGGGGCTGGTCGGGGTCAGTGGGAGATACGGACCGAGAGTGGGTGAGGGTGAGGATCTACACTGATAAAGGGAGGGAGAGTGATACTGTACTTCAAAACAGAAGTAAAGGTGAGATAGCAACGAACGGGTGAGAAAGATAATGGTGCAGAGAAAATGGATTTACAGTCTCTCTGTCTCTCTCTCTCTCGTTCTTATTTCCCCAATATGGTAACATCTTATGCTACATTAGATCAGGAACGGTTCGAGTGACGGATGATAATGCTATTCATAGCCAGTTTTAAACACAGGCACAGGAGAGTAGCTGTTCACACTGAGAGAGAAAGCGTGCTTGCATGTGTGCGTGTGTGTGTGCGTGCACGTGTGCGTGCATGTATGTGTGTGTGAATGTGTGAGTGTGAGAGAGAGTGAGAGAGAGAGAGCACGCACATGTGTGAGCACACATGTGGTATGAGAACATGCATGTTGTAATGAAAGGCACTTTTTAACTTTCGATCCACACCTATTTCTTTTTTTTGTGCAAACGCGCGTGCGTGCCTGCACACACACATGCCTGAGCCTGACTGTGCGATTATTAGCCAGCTCAGTAGCTCAGTCAACCCACTTCTTTTCTTTAAAAATAGCAGCCTCTTGGCTGAGGCTGTCAGTGGCAATGACAAAATAAGTAGTTCCATTCTGGATGAAGCTTCCATCATAACACAATGAGCATGCAAGAGGAGGTGTCTGTGTACAGACACAGCAAATAGCTGCTAAAATACTGATAATAAATAATCATATACCGACACACAGGCACACAGAAACACATGGCTACATAGACACATTCACATCGAGGTGTTGAGGAATATGATGTGTCATCATTCTGCTATCTGCAGGGAGAGCTACAGGGCGATGCACTCCTGATAATTTTATTCGTTGCAGCTTGCAGCTGTATAACAAGCTGTATAGCTAGCCTATTGTATAGGTAGTTTTGTGTGTGCTTGCTTCTCCACTGCCATTAGGCCAATTCGCCCCTAAGATTCATCTATAATGGATTCTATAATTGCTATGGTCGATTTGCATTTGAATATAAAATTAATCAAATATATTGCAGAGATCCAGTTTTGAAAAGAAAATACCATAGTAATCATGATTTTAAAAAGGTACACAACGGCCAATTTCTCCATCGCTTTCCCCTCTCTGGTTTCAGACTTTTATAATGGCTCAGAGGGCAGTCAATCTTCATAAATGGAAGCAAATGCAACAATAGAAACACTCTGTGTTCACATATGATGCCCAGCACATGCAAGAAGCTCAATTAGTGCAATGAAAAGTGCAACTTTTAACTACTGTAACTAATTAAAATGACTAAACTCTACAAACTAAAGTCATATTAAGCACTTTAAAAGGGTCTTATACAGATCATAATATGACCTCAGATACATGTTATGTATCTGAGAGAAGCTTCTCAGCTCCGGCATCCCTATACCATGTTTGGCCCCCAAGGATCAATCTTATTGTCTTCTCTCTAGACCTCCCCCCTCACACACTGTTTGACTGCCAATTTACACACCTTTTTAACAAGGTCATGGTCTTACATCAGTGACTGTTGGCAAGTTGCCTCACCCCAACACGCAGTGTGCGAAACCTTGGTGTCATAATGGACAGTGATTGTAAATTTGATAAGTAGATTAATGCCATTATAAGCTCCCCCTCCTTTCAACTACGGCTTGGGTCAGC
The DNA here is from genome assembly GCA_039105355.1 of Benthosema pterotum. Taxonomy (NCBI): domain Eukaryota; kingdom Metazoa; phylum Chordata; class Actinopteri; order Myctophiformes; family Myctophidae; genus Benthosema; species Benthosema pterotum. Next base: position 26,910,664 of record CM076977.1, read on the forward strand.
ACCAGTGTATAGGTATGTCTCTTAAACCATTATGTTCCATCAGGATGTTGCTCCATGTCGTCCCTATAGGACGAGGTTTAAGCAAATAAGGCGAGAGCCTTCCTAGTTATTGCTCCCAAACAGTGGAAGGTTATTTATTAAACAAAGTAAATGTACAACTGAAATTGAAAAAAAAGAAAGAAAATCAATTATGTTAATTAAGCTAAATAAAAACAAATAAAAAGCTAAATTGACTGAAACTAACTGAAACTGTATTACTGAAACTAACTGAAACTGTATTACTGGTCATACCAAAGACTCTAAAAATGGGACCCAATGCCTCCCTGCTTGGCACTCAGCATTAAAAAGGGATGGATTGGGGGTCAAAATCAGCTAATGATTCCTGAGCCCGGCAAGCCGTAGCTCACAGCTGCTTGTGATGTGGTCAAAAGCTGAGAACCAATTTTGCTGCAGTAACGTAGTGACAAATACTTTATTTTGGCAACATACTGACTTTTTATTAATAATGCTCCTGACAAACTGAAACCCAATACAAAATAAAAGTAGCACTGAAATGAATAAAAAACAAAGGGTAATGATAAAATTAATAAAAGCTGGGGCACCTAGTGTTCCAGGCGCATGCCACGTAGGTTTTGGCCTGACAACGTGTTGCGTGTTTGAGTCCCGTTCATGACGACCTTCCCCTTCTCTCTGTCCCGTTCCCGTTTTCCTATCAATCTCTATACTTCAAACTATCAATAAAGGCAAAAAAGCCAAATAAATAAACTAATAAAAGCTAGCAAACCTGTTTTATAGGGATCCCTTTTACAAATTAAAACCATACTGAACAATGAATTTAGAACACAATTGTCAAAAAGAACTAAAACTAGAAAAAGTGCCCTCAGGTTGTGACCTCCTGGTGGCGCTATAATAGGCCAAAGTGAAAAGTATGGCATTTATAGGCATTTGTATAGGCATTTTGTTACAAAATGTGTTTTGCAAAAATCCACCTCTTGGTGAGGCAAAAGGGTGGGATATATTTCTCAGCCTAGTGGAAAAGTGTATGCAAGATTCCACATAAATTGCATGCTGCATTCATGATTTGATGCCTTTTGTTCAAAATGAGCCAAGCCTGCAAACTTTGAAAGCCAGTTATAGGCAATTAGGATGGAATATGAAATAGGGACAGATCCGTGTTCATCACATGACTATAGAGATATTTTGTAACAATTTGTGGGATTTTGGGACACAATGTGGTGGATGGGTAATATGAAATAATGCGTTTTACAAAGATCAGCCTCTTGGTGGCGCTTTGAATGGTGCATGCAACATTTTCAGGCCGTTCTGGAAATTGCAGGGCAGAGGTTCATTGTTGGCATACAGGGAGTGTCAGGCCATCGGTACTAGAGATTAGTTGGTTGGTAACGGATGGACATCTACATGCACATGTACGCACGTGCACACACACACACACACACATGCGTGTGCGCATACACGCACACACACACACACACACACACACACACACACACACACACACACACACACACACACACACACACACACACCCCCACACACACACACACACACACACAAGCGGACAGTGGTGAAGCCTCAGATTTTAGCGGATGCACACGATTTAAAATGCAATCCCACATTGTCTCATTATTCTGGACCATCCGGCAGTAACATGCAGGCAGGCCCTCTCTAGTGGCGTTCCCCAGGTGATATACACTGGTGCGAGCACATCCAGGCATTTTTTATCATTTATTATAATCTTATCGATTGTCTTTTGCACACTACTTTTTCTTTTTACTCCAGGGGAAGCAGTGGCTATACGGGTTAGAGCAGCCATTAGAGCTGCTGGATGGGAAGCGCAAGGTGTCCCCTGCGGTTCGAACCCGGCTCCCCCCAGGGTGTACATAGATTGTGCATGCACCATTTAGCATTTAGTTTCGTTGTTTTTTTTTTACTCACAGATGAAAAATGCAGCCATGCAAGGGAACAGCCACGAGTCTCGGAGCTTGAGTCCCGAGTTGAGTTTGAGTCTTGGGGAGCGAGTCCGAGTCGAGTTGCGAGTTTTTTCTCGATTCTTGACGTGCGAGGCGCAAAAGAAAAAACAAATTAACGAAATTTAATGTATTTATTTACAACACCGGCACGGCTCTAAAGGCTGCCTGAAATACAGCACAACCCGAGATGAAAAATGCGCAGAATGAATCATCAGAATAGTATGAGGTCATACACAGCAGCAGCACAGCGCACAGGCCACAGATGAGCTCCACTAATGTCTAAATCGTATAGCGTTTAATTCAAAATATTAACAGGATAAAACTAAAATATAAACATGGAAGTTAATGACTCTCCACTCGGTCTCAATCAAGGGTTGGTTGAGGATTAGTCCGACTGTCTCAGGCTCTGTCATACTAGCGTCATGCCCATGGGATGTACAGAAACATTGATAATGTAAATTGTTCTTCAATTTGGTAGGATCCCTTGGAACCCTATTAACGACAGTTGGCGTCCCCCTGTTAAAAACAGAATACTGTATACAGACATACAGAATAAACATACCGTATACTGTATGCATGCTCACTCATTCAGTGACACATGATTGCTAAGGATACTATAAAAATACAATAAACCTGCAATAACTACAGAATCACCTTTCTATCTCACATCTCATTAAGTGCAGCTCAACAAAGATCACACACCACTGGGATGCAGGCCTGAAATAATACCAGCATGTGCAGGAAGAATGCCAGTGGAAGTATTTTTTTCTCCTTTTCTTTTCCTTTTTCTGCAGGCTGACTACAGTAAATAAAGTCATGTCATCGATCACAACGCTACTGTATATTCAACCAATGCCAAAGCCACTGGAGCTGGCTGGAGGCCAGGCAGACTGCACCTGTTGACAACACAATAAGGCTCATCATTGTCTCTCTTATAGCAATTAGCTGATTACCTATGCGGCTAATTAGCTTGAGTGCTATTGCAGTAAATCTATTGTGTTAGTTCGGAAGACAGGTATGTTGCAGCTCAAGGCCAAAGTAAACAACTTCAACATTATCATAGTGGAAGACATTAACATTTTAAAATGGACTCAGTGGATATTGTGAAAATGTTGATGAACCATATTTGGTTCATTAGCATACTTGTTGTTTCCAGACACACTGTACATCTTACTATGTACAAATTAAAAGTGATACTGCCCTCTGCTAGAGTATTTAATCTACATAGTTTTCTGCATAAATAAGATGCACACATTTCCATGGGAAATAACTTTTTATGCATTAGGACACTAATGCATGCACACAATGCACACATTAGGACACATTTTAGTTTGTGACCATCAATTCCACACTGTACTGTAGGGGTGGACAAAATAATCCATACGCCCTATTCATTAATGTGCTCATGTCAGAAAGACTGGCTGGCATTATCAGGCTGCACCGATGTGTATGATTAAACCTTTGGTTATTCATATTGTTTAAAATTGCTTTAAGATGTCATAGTTGATTGACCATTGTCATGGTCCATATTGTTCAGAATTACGCTGATTTTCAACATTTTACTGTACTGTATTTTACTTGATGACGACATCATCAAGTTGTGTTTGTGTTGTGTTTGTTAATGATTTTTCTTTTAGGACCTTTTTCTGAGGGTCTACAAATGGAACCAAATGGACCCTGACAGGTCCATTTGGTTCCATTTGTACGCTCTTGGAAAAAAGTATAATAAAAGCACAGTCTTTTGTGGGAAAAATGTGATATATCGATGTATCAAACCAAATCGCAGCATAAGAATCGCAATATAAATCGATTCAGAACGCATATCAATATATGCCTATGTGTCTTGACTCTTGGTAAGTCAAATAGACTTGGTTCCTCCTCTCTCTCTCTCTGCTCCCCATTATATCTTTTTGTTCTGTCTCTTGTTCTCTTTTTGTGTTTTCTTTCAGGCCTCTGCCCACCCTCCTTTGCTTCTTTATTCTTTCCATCTTTCTCCCCTTCGCTCCTGTTCAGAGCAGCAGTCAAATTGATTTTGCCGCTGTGCTGAGGAGTCCCATCAGCTCACAGATTGGGTTTCCCACTTCTCACTTTCCCTCTGGGCCAGACCCCCACCTCCCTCTCTCTCTCTGAGTCTGTGTGTGCCTGCGTGTGTGAGTGTCTGCACAGTATGTGCATGTAAGTGAGTGAATCTAGCTTTTGAAGGGGAGTTTCCCCATTATAGGATTAACTATCCTCATGTCACTATAAACAATTCTCTGTTCTATACTTCTTATTGACAATAAGAGTGTGGGAATTTGAGAGGAGAGGAAGGTGATTTGGGGAGACAATGATTATTTAATACTGGAACTCCTTCAAGGACCCATGGGGGTCTCCAGACCCAACTTTCCGAACAATTCCTTAAGCACCTATAGGCAAGGATGCATGCTTGTAATTGCATCAGTGTCAATTTGTTGCTAAAAAGTGTTCTCAAGCTTTTTCTCAAGAGGCAAAACGGAAAAGAAATGCAAACCAAAAAACTAGAAAACATATCTTGCACATTTACCTACCCTGACCTTTCTCAAAACCAACAAACACTGCATAATTACCATATGATTTTACTTTCCACAACACAAGCCCTGATAAACCATGAAAGGCATGATGCAAACATTTACATTCCATTGAGGTTCAGTAGTTGAATTATGTATTTCGTTTAATATGCATATGTATGGGTAGAGGCAAGGCAATGTTTTGTTGCAAAACAGCCTTACCTTACAGTCGGTGGGCACCTCATTATGACAATTCTGCACAAAAAAATAAAGCGCTATGTTGGATATGCTTCATTTTGGCTGCCTCTAATAACCTTCCTTTTCTCACCACTGTCAATTTAATTCAAAATACAATAAAAAAACATTTGAAAATGTGGTCTGTTGTACACTAGTGTGGAAGTGACCTTAGTTCATTCATCTAGAATTATTACATTCCACACCGATCAATTTAACAGTGGGTGACAGCCACAGAATCCACGACAGGCATTTTTCTCCATACATAATCGCTTTTTGTTTCAATTCAAAGGACTTGATTGGCATGAAAGCTGAAAGTCAATGTGACCAACTGTTGTAGATAGTATTATCTCTCTATCCCAGTGGTTTTCAACCAGTGGTCCGTGGACCAGTGTTCCTTGGGAGGATTTCAGGTGGTCCTGACCTAAATGATGGACAGTTGGTAACCAAATGGATCATTATACATCTGTAACTGAGTGCAAAAAGATTTTATGCTTTTAAGAGTTAAATTATATTTAAACACCCAAATTACTTAATTTTCAAGAATCTACACATTTAGAAAAAGTAGAAGAATTGTTATTTTGATCAACGTTTTGCCAGCTATCCCTCTTAAATTGTGGACAAAAACTTGAAAATCCTTCATTTTGGGTCCGGGAGACTAAACTCAACATCAAATGGTGGTCTGTGGCTAAAATGCAGAATAAATAGTAGGCCCTGGTATGAAAATGGTTGAAAAACACTGCTCTAGCCCCTGTTTTTTTTTTTTTAACATTCTATATTTTTCCCCAGGATCACTTTGCCTTCTGTCGTGAGTTCATCAACAATCTCAGCACCTGGCATTTGCCTGGTTGTGTGATCATTCTCTCTCCATGAAACGGACAGCGTGGAACACACAGATGACATGAAGGAGGACATTAATCGGCATTAACTGGCATCACAACAGAAGGTCTGACCTTTTACAGTACTGGCTGCTCTACTCAGGTCTGTAGAGACTCTCAGACGTGGTTTGATCTTTTACACATGTAGTCACATTTCTCACTACTGGGATGGCATGGCCCTAATTACCAAAGAGTGGTGGCACAGGCAGGGGCCATTGATCACGTGCATACACACTGATCCACACACACATACACTCACAGAGACCAGACCACATGAGGAAGGTATGGACATTGGCGATTTTAGGAGGGTGGCAGGGAGCAAGTGCATCCCCTGCAGGCTAGGGGGGAAAACTGCTGAAAAAAATAAAACATTCTCAAACTTAATTCAATTGAAGCTTCATACTTATTTACAAATAATTACGCAGCAGGCTGATCACGTGTCATCATGCGTGCTTTAGTTTACAAATAAGTTGAAACACCAAACAATAAAATAATCAGTCAGATTATTTAATTGTTTGGTGTTTCAACCGATTTGTACATTGTAACCCTAAAATTGATGAGGGGATTGGGAGGATGTAATCTAGGATGTAACCCCAGTCACAATATCTCAGTTACTGTAATTCAGACTACACATTTTAAAATGTACTTACAGTTACAGTTACTGTTTTTTTTTCTGATCTGATTATGTAATCCTGTGACATGTAATCCATTACTACCCAACCCTGGCTATGAGCTAATCACACATAAACAGCCACCATTACAGGATGTCAGCATGCTGTTGTATGGAAACTTTGAAGTCCACAATTTACAATTTTACAATTTAGGCATTTAGCAGACGCTCTTAATCCACAGTGCTTTACAATGCACATACGACATGTACAGTGTCTTTGTCACTTACACTAAGTAAGAGACACTCATAGAAAATGTAAAGCAGAAATTGTATAGGGAAATGCAATTACACCACCACAAGTTAGTTAGGGTTATTCCATTTATTATTTCATCATACTGTCATTCTTAAAACTTAAACTGCAGAGCATATTTATTGCATTTAATCCCCTGTATAATTGTAATATTACATGGGTCTTTGTATGTCAAACAGGTTTAACGCAGTCATAGTCATGGAGGTTTTCACTACTGGATACTGCTACATTTTTCAGTGTGCCATTGCTTGCTGTTTTCAGAACATTTTCTGAAAGCACAAAGACACACAAAGACCCTGCTTAAACTTTCCCTTCACTTGGAAACACCTGCAAAGACTCTTAAATCCATTGCACAAAGAGCCTGCAGAAACGTTCCCTTCACTTGGAAACACCTGCAAACACACTGACATATGAGCTGAACAACAACACATCTAAAGCTATAACCAATCAGCTGTTCAGCAGCACATCTGTGACCAATCAGATGAGCTGTACTATCACACATGTTCCCTGATCCCGTCCTGGGGGTCTCTTAACTGGAAGATGGGATGCAACAGAACGTCATGAATAATTTAATGCTGATTTGTGTTGCCCACACTATGTTAGATCACCAGGCATTTGGAATAGTGGGAATTCTGGCAACATCGACTATATCACCTAATACTGTATCAGTATGTCTGATAGCTTGCGTGTGTGTGTGTGTGTGTGTGTGTGTGTGTGTGTGTGTGTGTGTGTGTGTGTGTGTGTGTGTGTGTGTGTGTGTGTGTGTGTGTGTGTGTGTGTGTGTGTGTGTGTGTGCTATGCAGTGCTTAGTATGTGTCCTCCCCTGGATAATGTGCCTATAATGATGTTGTGGACATGTGGTTCACAACACAGAGAGGAATACAATATTTGCAAGGTGGGCTTATAACACTTCAATGCAGCCCTCGACAGCCATCATGCATGAATTATAAGGAAATTGTGAGACCCTCAAGTTGAAGTAAAGCAGTCCCCTGTGGTTTCACTTTACATTGTGGGAACAAGGAAAGCCCCAAGACTCCTCTCACCAGGCAAGGCTCCAGGGTCCCAAGGCATTCCAGCAGAAAGGGCCTTGTTTTAGACAAGCAACTGCCTGACCTCTCCCAGTCTCTGCGGAAATTAGAATCCCTTCCCGAGGAGTTTAAAGATGCCTCCATAATCCTTCTCTACAAGAGGAAAGTCAATTGGCAACCACAGAGACAGATACGGCTAAGTGCAGGTGGGGGCCATCCCATACTGTGCACTGTTTACATCAGGATTGTGAAAGCTAGAGCAGGAGGTCTAGATGGTTCTGTATGAGGAGAGACTGGTATAAAACAAGAGACAATATGTACAGGTATGTATGCCATGTAATCCAGGACACCATGAAGGCTGCCTGAGGCAACAGCAAATAAAGAGCAAATGGAAGGACAGAATACATGGCGACACAGTCCCCCGCTCAGATGGACGGGCCATACAGTATGTGGAGGGACAGAAAGTCAGGGCAGCTGCCGACACTGTTTTTGCGCTCACTCTTACTTGATATGTGACCAAAGATGGCAAGAGAGAGTGCCATACTGTACAAGCATTCTTGAAGATCCTTGAGTCAACCTGAGATGTTGGAACCAAAACTGGAACAGTGTGTGTGTGTGTGTGTGTGTGTGTGTGTGTGTGTGTGTGTGTGTGTGCGTGCGTGCGTGCGTGCGTGCGTGCGTGCGTGCGTGCGTGCGTGCGTGCGTGTGTGTGCGCGCGCGAGAGAGAGAGAGAGAGAATGTGCTACACATTAAGACGATATGCAAAGGCAATTCACTGGCAGAGTGTTGGGTGGTTTGTACTGCCTAAAAGAGAGCAGACTGTAGGACAGTGATATCTGCAGTTGAAATGTGTCAGCAGGCATTAGACCGCCCTCGTTAAGCACAAAAGTCATTATGCTACTCCACGCTCTCCCGCTGAAAGAAAGAAAGAACATTTCCTTACGAGGTTGGGAGGAGGAGGGAATTGAACTGCCGTTTGCCCCCTTTTTTCTTTAGTTTTTTTTCTATCTGTATCTCCCCAAAAGGTTTTTCTGTCTGAGACCCATGTGCTGGAAGAGATAAGCAGAGAGGGGGTTAGTAGTATGGCCCGGCCATTTAAGAGGGTCTAATGATATTCATTAATTTAGATTCATTTCAACTTCTCTTTGGAGGGAGAGGGAGAGAGAGAGAAAGAGAGAGAGAGAGAGATGGTAAAAGTAGGGATGGTGATGGTTTAGTTGAGGGTCAGGATGTTAATCCGGAGCTTTGTGATTCCAGCTTAACAGAGAAAAAAGTAAATACTCAAAATGCAGTCAATCAACTGCATACTGTATATAATATGTGCTTTTTATTTTTGCTTTGGACTTGGAGAAGTCAAACTGACACTCTTTGAGATAAACTGTGATTTGCAATGGAATGGAGCACGTGCGCTGAGAAGAGAAGGCCAATAGTTCATAGTGTGTGTGTGTGTGTGTGTGTGTGTGTGCGCGCGCGCGTGTGTGCGTTCAGAAAGTGCCCACATGCAGTGCCAAGGTCCAAATCCAACCTAATCCTGAAGCCAGGCAAGCCCCACCAATGTACAAAAGAACATGAGAAGGGCAAACACATGCACATTTGTGCACGCATTTGCACGGGTGAATTGGATCTGTTGTGATCTTCTCTCTCTGTATGTGTGCATGTGCGTGCATGCACATATGTGTGTGCGCAGGCGTGCCTGCATGTCGGTGTGTCTGTATTTGCTCTTGCCAAGCACTCCCGAGATCTCCCTCTCTCCCCATTAGTCTGAGGCGCAAATGCAGCAGCAGCAGCAGCAGCAGCAGTGCTATTATTGATGAAGACTGCACATCAATAATTCAGCCATACATCTGATTAGCCAATGGGATTGATGACGGGAGTCTGTGCTGAGCCCTCTCCCATCAAACCCTTTACTTGGCCCTGGGCTGTTGTTATCTCTGAAGCAATCTCTGGCTGCCATCCTTCCCTCCCTGGCTCTGCCGTTGTCATTCCCTCCATCTCATGGTGTAGTACACCCCCCCCCCCTCTCTTTGTGTCCCATGTGAGCGCTTCTCCCTTTGCTTCAGCGCTTCTCTCACCTTGCTTTCACCTCTTTCCTCCCCCTCTAATCCCCATGCTTATTTACTTTCCTCTGTCTCTGTTTCCTCTCTCTCAACCCTCACATATATATCTCTCTCTATCTGTCTCTCACACACACACGCACACAGGCAGGCAGGTATGCACACATGCATCCTTGTGCTATACTTGCGAGGACGTTATTCGCTCTGCTCTCTACTTCTGTGACTAATTACCTAGTTCTGTATCGACTAGAGCTCATGCTTACGCTGCGTATTCTGTTTCCGATTTTGCACTTGTAAGTCACTCTGGATCATAATTGAGATCAGCAGTTATCATTGATACCTGTTAAATGGCGAGGCTAAACTGTCAATTGTATTTCAGACTTACACAATATAGTCGCACCAAATCTCTTTATTGACTTTGTTTAGGGCAAAGATTTGCAGGAGATCAACTACACAATGGATATTTCCCATACAGTGTGAATGCCATGTGTGAAACCATGTTGTTGGGGAGTCAGCACTAGGGATGTGAAAAAAAGTCGGAAATCAACACTATTGTCGACACGTGTTTACGGCGACACAAAAAAGTACAAGTCGACGAATCGCCTCTTTTTTCTTTTTTATATTAATTTAGTTTGTGAACATGTCTGCTTTCGCTCAAACTTGAAGATGTTTTTCTCTTTCTCTCTTTGTCGGCTTTTGTCAGGCCCGGGTATAAAATTTTACAATTGGGGGGGCGGCAGGCGAAAAGTTTATGCGGCCATTCCGTTATATTTAGGGCGTTTAGGGGGGCATCCCCCCCTGTGCACAGCCTTTTATCCGGCTCTGCAAATGCTACCCAAAAAAAGGGAAAAAAGAAAGCAAGAAAGAAGGCAATCACAGACGTTCTTTCCCCTCCCTCGATCCTCGTGGATTATGGATTATATATGGATTATATCTTTGATAAAATACTGCAAAAGGTACACAGTGACAGTAGCCTAAGTTAACATCGATTCTCTCAGAACACATGCACACAGCTGCGTTGTGAGCTGTATGGCAACATTTTGCGTTGGGTTCCGCGGGCGCTGTGGACTAAAAAAATTATAGTAACAATAAAAAAAAAACAATGACATATCGACAATGGGTCTCGACTTGTCGAAATTCCAAATATGTGTCGATTAACATCCCTAATCAGCACAGCCAATCACAGGAGGGTTGGGCGCAACATCAGTCGAGTTAAAAGTTAAGTTGGCGAAAGAAGAGGTCTGTCACATTAGTGTTTGAGTTCATGGATCTTTGAAGTTTTTTTCATGAAGGTACTGAAATGTTGCGTTCACCCAGGGCAAATTAACTGATGCAGTCTACCATTTATTGCCAAAGGAATCCAGTGACATGACATCTAATTTGATCAAAATTTGATCAAATTAGATGTCATGTCACTGGATTCCTTTATCAGGTCATATTTCACAGACATTTATTAAAGGGGTACTTCACCCAAAAAAAAACTTTTGGTCATTTTATGGTCTACTCAGCCTCATGTGAACACACCAGACAGTTTATAAGTTACTCCTTTCAGTATTTAGATATTTGATTGTTTTTGATTTTGATTAGTCTGCCAGACCCAAACCCATTATAACTTAAAACTCCATTTTAACCATGACAGATTATTCGAAAACAACCCATCTTTTTTCTGGTGACTTATATTGTCCTCCTAATACGTGAGAGGGCAGTGGAATTGCATCTACAGTTTTCATTTATTTTGAAAATATTGTTTTGTAAAATGTAGCCCCCTCCATATTTGGGAATGCCCACCCAAATGAATAAAACAATATTTTAAAAATAAATAAAAACTGTAAATGAAATTCCACAGCCCTCTCACGTATTAGGAGGACAATATCAGCCACCAGAAAAAAGATTGGTTGTTTTCGAATAATCTGTCATGGTTAAAATGGAGTTTTAAGTTATAATGGGTTTGGGTCAAATGGCAGACTAATCAAAATCAAAAACAATCAAATATCTAAATACTGAAAGGAGTAACTTATAAACTGTCTGGTGTGTTCACATGAGGCTGAGTAGACCATAAAATGACCAAAAGGTTTTTTTTGGGTGAAGTACCCCTTTAATGTCTGTGAAATATGACCTGATAAAGATGTCACCACACACACACACACACACACACACACACACACACACACACACACACACACACACACACATACACACACACACACACACACACACACACACACACACACACACACACACACACACAAAAGGATAATACAGAAGGGCGAAAGCCAAACGAACACATTGCGACCACAATACAACTACTAGCGACCAGGTCACAAATCCACTAACAACCAGGTCACGACCACATTCTTACTAGTCGCGACCAGGTCTTCCGGTTCTGTTTGAACGATAGCTTTTATAGAGGGGACAGCTAGACGGAACCAGCACACGAGGGCAGGATGGAACGGGGAACTTTGCCCACCTCCTGGGCTCCATGGGACGAGCAGGTTGGTTAGGCTTAGGGTTATACTGGTTAGTAATGTGGTCTGCTCCGTCGCGACACAGGCTTCAGCTGCGACGGGTCGGCCATTACAATGTCATTTGTAATGTCATTGCAAATGATCTGGCCGCATGTTGCGTCCAGGTCGATAGTCGGTGTTGGATTTTGCCGTGTCTCTCGGATAATGAACAGTAAATGCATGATAGCACTGGCGAGATGTACACAGATCTTCTGGGGCGGACAGATAGAGGACGGCTTTAGCATCAGGTGGCCTCGGCTAGCAAACGATCAACAGGTGGCAAATGATGACAGGCCAGCAGGAAGGAAGGCTGCAGGGGAGGAGGAGGAGAAGGAGGCAGGGCCAAGGTGAACCAGGGCAAATGAGCCAGACAAGACCAAGGTGAAATAGAGCTCAGTGATATATGACTTTAATATCACCATTATTTCAAACTCTTCCTTCGATTTAGATAAACTATAAAAAGGTGCCCTTCTGCTCACAGGTCTCCACCAGGTCAGGCAGTGGCCCACTGTGGCACTATAGGCCAATGTGAAAAGGATTTGAATAGCTTTCTGGGCCAAGTCAAGGCATAGGTGGGTGCACCTCTCTGATAGGGTGCACAATGTGAGGGTCGGGGAGCTTCTGTATATCCCGAGTACCCCTGGCCAAGAATGATTCTGCAAGCGCATTTCTGGACTTTTTCCAGACTTTTAGTCTGGCTGGCGGTCAAGGAACTGTGCCAGACTGGGGCTGCATATTCCAGCACTGTAGGCTGTGTACGGAAAACAATTTGGGGTCTTTACTTAAGTTAGACCCCATTTTTTTCACCAAATAAGGGTTTCTTAGCTTATTTACAAGGAAAGGTTCACTGAGTTGCACTGCATGTAAAAATATATAAATAAAAACTTGTCTTGATTTTTTCAGTTGTGAGCTGTGTATTAAATGTCGGTTTCAATATTTTGTAGTCGTTTGCCCAACCCTAGGGTGAGGCAGAGGCACGTGGAAGAAGAAGAAGAGAGTGTGAGAGAATTGGGATGGAACAGAGAGTCTCTGTGAGGCCAAAAGAGATCAATACTCACATTACTTTCTTTCCTTCTTTCTTCCCCTCTCCCCTGCATCCTTTCCTCTCAGTCGCTGACTCTCTCTCCCCTTTGGCTCTTTTCTTTGTGCATCATCGTTGTCGAGGTTTGGTGAGGGTGAGTGTGTGCATGTTTGGGAGAGAGACTGAGAGAAAGACAGAAAGAAGGAGACAGACATACAGAGAAACCTTGGCAGCAGGGAGCCAAAGTGTTAATTACTTATTGATCCAATTTGGCAGATGACTCCCTAAAAAGTGGAAGGTAGCATAAAGAGGAACAGAGAGAGAGAAAGAGAGAGTCAAAAGTCCTTAGACTCTCATCTCTGACTCTATAGATGTTTACAACCAAACCCTGGCCTCTGTGTCATGTCCGCATGCATCGTACAGCACGTCCTCGTCATCACCTCATGGCTTTTTAACTTTTTCCCTCTTGTCTTCCCTACAGTTCCACGTTGCCTGCTTTACACTAGGCCCCATCTGCTGTCTAGCAAATGATGACGCACTGCCCCCCACCCCCACCCCCCGCACAAACACACACCCACTGTTCCCTAAGCACCCACGGCTCTCTGTTCACACAACCTCTCTCTCTCTCTCTGCAGTGGAAAAGTGCAAAGACTTGTTATACTTTATAATCCTCAAATCCAGTTGTGAACATTGTTTTCCATTCTTTCTTCCAAAGTAACATTGCCATGGTACTATATAAGGCCAAAGGGTTAGGAGAAGAGAAAACAGAGAGTTGGGGGATATATATTGTCCAAGTATGACATTAAAGGCTGGAGTAGGCACGGAGGTGGCAGAGAATGTCATGGCCATACTTCTTCCAGCTCTCCTTTCATCCCCACCCTTATCTTTTTCCACACACTCAGCACTTTCCGACTCTCCTGCCTCTATGAGTACGACTCAGGGGACATGAATCAAGGCTCAAGTCAAATATTTTACTTCCTGCATGAACTGGTTCCCCCAGACCCTTACGGTATAGCTCCTTGCTGGAGCCCCTACTGCTGCTATGCATGCACTAAAACACTCACACATACTATACACATGTACACTGATGCACGCACGCAAGCATGCTTGCACACAAATGGTTCCAATATGCAGCTAGCTACCACATGGTATATTTACAACAGGTGTGGTTGTTAATATTTTATAATAAACACACACATACACACACGCACACATGCACGCCAGGGGCGGATCTAGGCATGGGCATGGGGGTCCAATGCCCCCTAAATGCCCAGTCTGCCCGACCAAACATGATGGCATGCAAAACAACCCAAGATATTTCAAATTAAAGTGCTTATATTTAAAATGATTTGAAACACTACTACTGCTAGCACCACTAAACCAACAGCATTTCATCAATGAAAACAGAAAACTCTCTGAGTCAGACCTTTAGCTTTATGCATGCTGCACTACAACTTCAACAACAACTGGTGTTATTATTGATGCTTATACAGTAAGTCCTGTAACAGAAAATAGAAAATGGTATGGGTGCGGTTTCAATGCCCGTGTCGCTTCGCGCCACGGGCGATGAAGCCGCCCCCATACCATTTTCTCTTGCCCCCCTCCCCAATTGGGAAATGTTATATCCACCCCTGATGCACGCACCCACACACACAGGCTTTCCTCCCTGCTTCAACTGTGTGCTGCCACGCTTGCAGCACACGCGTATGCATTCCCAGAAACATGAATGAATCTCACAAAATGTAGTACAGCACTGGGTCTGAATAGTGTGTGTGTGTGCGCTTCTGCACTGATGGGACTGGCTCTGTTGGGTTTCCTACAATATTCTATGCCCCGGGGGTCTGTTTTCTGTACTTACATAAAGTGTGTTTGTTTCTACTGTATTCACATCATTCTGCTTAATGTTGCTGTCCAGCAGTTCGCAAAAAATAGCATCTACAAGGTCAAAACGTCTCATGTGTGCGTGCATGCGTGTGTGTGCCAACCACCAGGTGCATTTACCCTGCCATATACTGCAGCAGCCCTGGTTCATATCTTACCTCCAACAGCCAGATAGGAAAACCACTCTGCTTTTGATTTGAGTTGAGAAAAGTGGTTTACCACCCCTCTCTCATATATCTCACCTCCAGCCCCTTTACCCCCCCTACTCCCCTGCTGCCACCCTCACCCCCACGGAGGCTGCCCCCACCCCTCTTTGCTTTTATTTGTCAATTTCCTCTCCTGTTAGCCGGGCTGTCAGCGGGGCTGGAGTCATTCCTGTGGCTGACATGGTGTCATTCGAACTAAATCCTATAGGAAAGTGAAGGAGAACGGAGGCACAGCCACTCATTCTCAGGCTTACCAGGGGCTCATGTGGGAAGTTCAAGTGCCATCTTTCACTTTGCCCGTGACACCTTATTATGTGACTGACATGGAATCCAGAGGTGAGTGTTAAGGTGGCATGTTGTCATAGCATTTAAGTGTCAGTGTATTGGCATGCTGACATATGGCTTTTTACGTCCCGGAGAGAGAGAGAGAGAGAGAGAGAGAGAGAGAGAGAGAGAGAGAGAGAGAGAGAGAGAGAGAGAGAGAGAGAGAGAGAGAGAGAGAGAGAGAGAGAGCGAGAGAGAAAGTGAGAGAGAGGGCAACATTTTTATGTATACATCTCTCTGGCTTTCTCTCATGAAAACGTCAAT
Organism: Benthosema pterotum; assembly: GCA_039105355.1. Taxonomy (NCBI): domain Eukaryota; kingdom Metazoa; phylum Chordata; class Actinopteri; order Myctophiformes; family Myctophidae; genus Benthosema; species Benthosema pterotum. The sequence continues at coordinate 26,926,494 of CM076977.1, forward strand.
TCATCAACATCAATATATTGATGTTGATTGATGTTGATGAATTGACGTTTTCATGATAAATTATTCAGCCCATTGTGAGCTAGGCCCTAGCCTCATACTAATCTAAAAGGACGATTTCAGATTATGATATAAATGATAATTTGGACATCAAACAGAAACCAAGAAGAGTTCATTAGAAAATGTCACGAAAATGATGGATGGTGAAAGATGGATAGCAGCCTAGACTTGTTGCTCGCAGAAAATAAAATATGTTTGAGGCGTCTATAGTTTGAAGGTGACATAACATGAATATGCACATTATGGGTTCTGCAGTGGTATCTCTACAAGTGGTGCTAAACCATAGCAATGTCCTGCTGTTGTTGGGTTGAAAACATTGTTTTACTGTTTGATACGATACTTTATACTGATATTACAAAAGTCTTAAAAATTCGTGGCACGGTCGCCTCACAGCTACCAGTGAGACAGGCGACCTTTGAAATAACAGAGCTTCTTAATACGGCACAGTTAGGAGGCAGGAGTTAAAACAATATGGTGTCTGTGAGGTCAGGTGTAGAGTTGCTGGTCGGCCATATGCAGATCTAAGCAATGAACAAGACTTCTCCAATTATGGCTATCCAGGGTTTGATTAGGTCAGTGTTGTTATCCGTATATGGAGACAGCCATTTATGGAGTGTGCCTATTCTGCTGCTTGACTCCCTAAGTAGAGCACACCTTCTCCCATAACAGTTACTGTATGTTGTTTCTATAGAGCTGCGCAGTCCCCCCCCTTTCATGATGCCACCCGTGGCCCAGAAGTGAATTCCCCATTCATTATCCTCATAGACTTTTCCAGAATGATTCATATAAAGACGATTATGCGGCGGACAAATACAACTCGGGCCGGGACAACGCACACAATGTTTTGGTACAATCAAATAATCTGTAAGAACAAAACAAAAAGTGTTGTATGCTACATTTTTTCTTCTTACTAATTAGATATTATAAGTTAATATTGTGTTTGTTGTCATGATTTGTCACGACCAGAGTTGGTTTTGTCTGTGGCGTAATCGTCTTTATACAAACCATTTTTGAAAAGTCTGTGAGGACTATGAAAGGGGAAAATACTTCTGAGCCAGCTGCAATGTCATGAAAGGACTGCTCGCTCCAGCTATACTGCATCCCCCATGGTGAGCCAAGGCACATGATCAAGAGGAAAGGAACTGTTTGCAGCAACTTGTTCCTTCCATGTGTACATTGTATGGAGGGAACTCTCTTCCTGTCAGGTGATGAGAACCAGTCTGCTCTCTTCTCATGCACTGAAAGAGGCATCTGCTCATTTGGGGGCTCTGTCTATCAGGTTGGTAGAGGAGTAGTTGTCCAGGATTACAGCTTAGGCAACTGAAAAATTGTGGGGGAATAAGGTCTTAAATGCAAACACTTTATTTGTCCTTTCGTTAATTTGTTTTGTGCCAAGCAGTGATCAGGATACATGCACAATCCAGACAGAACACACAGTAAGCATTTCTGTTATCACTTTTTGTCAATGTATACATTGACAAAAAGTGATAACAGAAATGCTACCAGTCATAGTTCCAAGATCATAGACTGTCGTCTGGGGACCCAATTTATTGAGGCTTGCATGGCTGCATATAGACACAGTGGACTATTACAACCATTTATATATTAGTGCTTTGAATGCTTCAGAATACATTCACACAAAGACTTCAAACCATGCAACTCTGTGGGTTCACTCAGACAACCCTATTGTTTTGTCACTAACACAAGATGATGAAGAACATCTCTCACTTCACCCAGGTGTGATGTTTTTTCAATTATCCCTCCATCTCCACCCCCACCCATCTTTCTCTCATCTTCCTTCTCCACTTGTCACCTGCCAGTTTCCCAAATACGTTTATACTTTGTCCCTCTCTTTTTTTCTCCACTTCCTTCTTTTATGTCTCATTCATTTGTCATTCTTCACTGTGACATGCTGAAATCTTCAGCTCTGCTAAATGAGATTTAATTTCAGTGCTAGGCCCTAGGCTCATACTAATCTAAAAGGACGATTTCAGATTATGATATAAATGATAATTTGGAAATCAAACAGAAACCAAGAAGAGTTCATTAGAAAATGTCACGAAAATGATGGATGGTGAAAGATGGATAGCAGCCTAGACTTGTTGCTCGCAGAAAATAAAATATGTTTGAGGCGTCTATAGTTTGAAGGTGACATAACATGAATATGCACATTATGGGTTCTGCAGTGGTATCTCTACAAGTGGTGCTAAACCATAGCAATGTCCTGCTGTTGTTGGGTTGAAAACATTGTTTTACTGTTTGATACGATACTTTATACTGATATTACAAAAGTCTTAAAAATTCGTGGCACGGTCGCCTCACAGCTACCAGTGAGACAGGCGACCTTTGAAATAACAGAGCTTCTTAATACGGCACAGTTAGGAGGCAGGAGTTAAAACAATATGGTGTCTGTGAGGTCAGGTGTAGAGTTGCTGGTCGGCCATATGCAGATCTAAGCAATGAACAAGACTTCTCCAATTATGGCTATCCAGGGTTTGATTAGGTCAGTGTTGTTATCCGTATATGGAGACAGCCATTTATGGAGTGTGCCTATTCTGCTGCTTGACTCCCTAAGTAGAGCACACCTTCTCCCATAACAGTTACTGTATGTTGTTTCTATAGAGCTGCGCAGTCCCCCTTTCATGATGCCACCCGTGGCCCAGAAGTGAATTCCCCATTCATTATCCTCATAGACTTTTCCAGAATGATTCATATAAAGACGATTATGCGGCGGACAAATACAACTCGGGCCGGGACAACGCACACAATGTTTTGGTACAATCAAATAATCTGTAAGAACAAAACAAAAAGTGTTGTATGCTACATTTTTTCTTCTTACTAATTAGATATTATAAGTTAATATTGTGTTTGTTGTCATGATTTGTCACGACCAGAGTTGGTTTTGTCTGTGGCGTAATCGTCTTTATACAAACCATTTTTGAAAAGTCTGTGAGGACTATGAAAGGGGAAAATACTTCTGAGCCAGCTGCAACGTCATGAAAGGACTGCTCGCTCCAGCTATACTGCATCCCCCATGGTGAGCCAAGGCACATGATCAAGAGGAAAGGAACTGTTTGCAGCAACTTGTTCCTTCCATGTACATTGTATGGAGGGAACTCTCTTCCTGTCAGGTGATGAGAACCAGTCTGCTCTCTTCTCATGCACTGAAAGAGGCATCTGCTCATTTGGGGGCTCTGTCTATCAGGTTGGTAGAGGAGTAGTTGTCCAGGATTACAGCTTAGGCAACTGAAAAATTGTGGGGGAATAAGGTCTTAAATGCAAACACTTTATTTGTCCTTTCGTTAATTTGTTTTGTGCCAAGCAGTGATCAGGATACATGCACAATCCAGACAGAACACACAGTAAGCATTTCTGTTATCACTTTTTGTCAATGTATACATTGACAAAAAGTGATAACAGAAATGCTACCAGTCATAGTTCCAAGATCATAGACTGTCGTCTGGGGACCCAATTTATTGAGGCTTGCATGGCTGCATATAGACACAGTGGACTATTACAACCATTTATATATTAGTGCTTTGAATGCTTCAGAATACATTCACACAAAGACTTCAAACCATGCAACTCTGTGGGTTCACTCAGACAACCCTATTGTTTTGTCACTAACACAAGATGATGAAGAACATCTCTCACTTCACCCAGGTGTGATGTTTTTTTCAATTATCCCTCCATCTCCACCCCCACCCATCTTTCTCTCATCTTCCTTCTCCACTTGTCACCTGCCAGTTTCCCAAATACGTTTATACTTTGTCCCTCTCTTTTTTTCTCCACTTCCTTCTTTTATGTCTCATTCATTTGTCATTCTTCACTGTGACATGCTGAAATCTTCAGCTCTGCTAAATGAGATTTAATTTCAGTGCTGTCAGGCGGACGATTGATGGCGATCAATCTCCGGAACACGGTGGAGCATGGCGGGACAGAATGGCTGATGCTTTTCTGGAATCAGCTGGAAATGTTTATCCGGAACATCTTGTCAGGGATCAAAACTTGAGTTGACAATGTGAAGCGAAAGCGAGGCATCACCGTTGAATATAGAAGAGAGAGAGACCATTCCAAGCAGACAGACTTGTCAAGCGAAGCGATTGTAAACAGATAGTAGCCTAATGTCCATTCAATGACAATGTAATTAAAAAAGAAACGAGTGGTGGAAAATAACTAAGTACATTTACTTAAGCACTGTACTTTTACTTTCATTAGCCTACTTTAAGTATGTTTTGATGCCAATATTACTTTTGCATTCTTGCTTTCAAGTACAATTTTGCAACTACTGTATTCCAGGTATGCACAAACATAAGCCTACACACAAGCAGAAATGTAGCGGCACAGTAGCAACTGTTCCAGTCGGGGCAGCCTGCACTTTACCCCTATTCATTTTGGGATTATTGTCCCATCATTTTAGAGTTAGGCTTACAATCACTGAGTACTGCATGACGGCCAGACAGAGGCCGATCAGACCCTGGCCCATGTGGAAGTGGCATGCTACTCCCCCCACTGTCTCTTGGGGGCTTAGGATGGCTGGTGAGATGTTAGCAGCAGATGTTTGCAACAATAGGAGGCTCTAGGCAGTGGGTAACCCATTACAAGAGATAAACTTGCAGGCAAGCTACATACCTCCAAGGTGAGAGAGAGAGAGGGAGAGAGAGATATGACTAACCATATGACCATAGTGCACAACACACGTGAGCACATATGCATGCTGCAATACCTTTGCCGTTTGTCTTTGTGATGGATGACATGTGCAGCAAGTACAGTGCGTAATGTCTACAAGTGACAGATAAGCATTGTCTTCATTGCTGAATGAGGACAGGGCAGGCTATACATGGATCACAGGGCATATTGTGGAGTGTTCACACGTGTCCTTATTGCATTGATACCTACAGTGATGTGATAAATGTCATCACTTAGCCAGCAGGTCTAGATCTCTTAACTGGGATTTAAACGGAGCACATCTCTCTCTCTCTCTCACTCTCTCTCTCTCTCTCTCTCTCTCTCTCTCTCTCTCTCTCTCTCTCTGTCACGCAGATACACATGCGCGGCCATGCATGTGCACGCGCACGCACACGCACACACACACACACACACACACACACACACACACACACACACACACACACACACACACATGTGTATGTATAGTGCATGTCCTTGCATATAGTCCAGTCAAATGCATACTTTTAAACTAACACTCGTCGGACACAGAGGCTTACTGTTGTACATCCTTAATGACAACGATGACATTTAAAAAGCAACATCTACATTCTACAACACAACTCTATTGCATTGTCTATCAACAGTCAAGTAAAGCAGGAATGGCTGACAGTATGAGTTTGTGAGTTAGTGGAAGAAACATTGTTTTATGCCTGTGTGCTTCCCTGATCTCTGCTGTCAGACAGTCACTTTCACCACTACAAACACGTCATTTCTTTCTACGCACCTGGGTTTCACAAGCAGGGTTTATATGGAACCCAATATATGCCCACGCACACACGCGCGCACACAAACACATGGGTAACCCTTCCATTTACGATACACTAATTACCAGGTAACTACCAGGTAATTACCTGGTAATAATCAGTAATTGCCTGAAATTACATGGTAACAACCATGTAGTTACTGTAGTAATTACTGAGTAATTACCGAGTACTTTACCTGACAACTACCATGTAACTACTGGGTAATTTCCAGCTAGCTTTAAGTATTTACCCATTAATTACCTGGTAGTTAGAAGGTAACTTGCAGATACATTACTCAGTAATTGCCATATAATTACCAAGTAGTTTTCCTGAAAACTACCAGGTATTACCTGGCAACCCTTCCATTTACGGTACACTAATTACCAGGTAACTACCAGGTAATTACCTGGTAATAATCAGTAATTGCCTGAAATTACATGGTAACAACCATGTAGTTACTGTAGTAATTACTGTAGTAATTACCGAGTACTTTACCTGACAACTACCATGTAACTACTGGGTAATTTCCAGCTAGATTTAAGTATTTACCCATTAATTACCTGGTAGTTAGAAGGTAACTTGCAGATACATTACTCAGTAATTGCCATATAATTACCAAGTAGTTTTCCTGAAAACTACCAGGTATTACCTGGCAACTGTATTCTCTGACTTTGCATAGGTATTATTAAGGCATTGATTGATCCTTCACGATTACCCATCAGCCCATGATTTGAACTCTGAACTTTGAACTGGTAAAACTGTTAATTACCAAGTATTTACACAGTAATTACACATTATGTTTCCAGGTAAAACCTTGGTAGTTAACATGTAAGAAAGGTGGAACTGTACTGTAAAGTAAAGTGTGCTCTGTTTCCATGATGTTTCCATGTACTTACCTGATAATTGTAGATTATGATCCTTCACGATTACCCATCAGCCCATGTTTTGAACTTTGAACTTTGAACTGGTAAAACTGTTAATTACCAAGTATTTACACAGTAATTACACATTATGTTTCCAGGTAAAACCTTGGTAGTTAACATGTAAGAAAGGTGGAACTGTACTGTAAAGTAAAGTGTGCTCTGTTTCCATGATGTTTCCATGTACCTACCTGATAATTGTAGATTTTGATCCTTCACGATTACCCATCAGCCCATGTTTTGAACTCTGAACTTTGAACTTTGAATTTTGAACTGGTAAAAACTGTTAATAACCAAGTATTTACCTAGTAATTACACATTATGTTACCAGGTAAAACCTCAGTAATTACCATGTAAGAAAGGTGGAACTGTACTGTAAAGCAAAGTGTGGTCCGTTTCCATTATATTACATGGTACTTTCACTGTAACTGTAGATACAGCCACCACCATTGGCTGTAATAGGGAAGGATTATAATTTATAATTATCAGGTAGATACATGGTAATGTCATGGAAATAGAGTACACTTCCTTTTACAGTACAGTTCCTCGTTCCTTACGGGGTACCTATCAGGTAATTACATGAGTAGTACCATAGAATTACCATCTACCTAGCTGGTAATTATAAATTATAATCCTTCCCTATTACAGCCAATAGTGGTGGATGTTTAAAATATACAGTTACAGTGAAAGTACCATGTAATATAATGGAAACAGAGCACACTTTACTTTACAGTACAGTTCCACCTTTCTTACATGGTAACTACCGAGGTTTTACCTGGTAACATAATGTGTAATTACTGCATAAATACTTGGTAATTAACAGTTTTCATCAGTTCAAAATTCAAAGTTCAAAGTTCAGAGTTCAAAACATGGGCTGATGGGTAATGGTGAAGGATCAAAATCTACAATTATCAGGTAAGTACATGGAAACAGAACACACTTTACTTTACAGTACAGTTCCACCTTTCTTACATGTTAACTACCAAGGTTTTACCTGGAAACATAATGTGTAATTACTGTGTAAATACTTGGTAATTAACAGTTTTACCAGTTCAAAGTTCAGAGTTCAAATCATGGGCTGATGGGTAATCGTGAAGGATCAATCAATGCCTTAATAATACCTATGCAAAGTCAGAGAATACAGTTGCCAGGTAATACCTGGTAGTTTTCAGGAAAACTACTTGGTAATTATATGGCAATTACTGAGTAATGTATCTGCAAGTTACCTTGTAACTACCAGGTAAATACTTAAAGCTAGCTGGAAATTACCCAGTAGTTACATGGTAGTTGTCAGGAAAGTACTTGGTAATTACTTAGTAATTACTATAGTAACTACCTGGTTGTTACCATGTAATTAAAAAATTACCTGGTAATTAGTGTACCGTAAATGGAAGGGTTACCAACACATGCACACGCAAACACTGACTGTGGGTACTTTACACTTTCCCCTATAGCAAAGCTACCAATGAGTGCATGTCGGATTATTGATCTTTACACAGAGGGAGACTTGAGAGGGAAAGCTAGAACAGCTAGGGGCAAAAGCGGTGGGCCAGACAAATCTTCAACACCTCTCAACAGGTCTCAATCGACCTTTCTTGAAAACTTTGAAAGTGACACTCGCCAAGGGGCCATGTTGGACAAAGCAGCGGCATGTTTGGTGATGGTGGGGGAGGGGTTAGAGGTTCTTACAGTAAGACGCAGCAAATCCTCCATCTCCACTTTATATTCCAAGAAGATTTGAGTGTTTGTTTGGTTGTTTTGGTTTGTTTTCTATCCATTTGTGATGTAGCAATGCAGAAAATAAAAAAGTAAGAATTATAGGGCTTTCAATGAATACCCAGCACTTCCAAATCAATAGATATACTAGCATTGCTTGCAGACATTAGAATAAACAGGCATTTGGATATTTTAGAGGTAATATAGGCAACTTTAGTGTGTACAAAATCTGTGTTTGTAATCAGATTTGAATCTAACTCCACCGCACTTCCACTGCTAGAGACTGCTGCACTGTGATTGGCTAAAACGCCACCTCACCCTCCTGACCCGGCCTTTTCACACACACACACACACACACACACACACACACACACACACACACACACACACACACACACACACACACACACACACACACACACACACACACACACACACACACACACACACACACACACACACACACACACACGCACCACCTTGCCCTGAGCCCGACGAATGTTTTGACAACATGATTTGTTGAAAACAATAAAGTTCTGGATTATTCCAAACACTTTCAACAATTATCTGCAACCTTTCCCCCCATCAGGTGCCTTGGCTGTCCAGAGGGAGGCAGTCTAGAGACCAAGATCACTGCATGTTTGTGTGAGGGGATCTGCCCTAGGGGACACAGGGAGAACATGAACAAACTCCACACAGAAAGCCCCCACTGTTGATGCAGAGGAGGAGACACACCACCAGCACCCACAGATTCCCTAGTGGGAATCCAACCCAGGACCTTCTCTCTGTGCCCATGTGCCTCCACTATTACATCTCTAATGAACTCAAACTCAGTGTTGTAGTGGGACTTTTAGAAGTGGGGGGATGCCTCTTAAAGGGGAATTCCACCCATTTTCATTTTTTTTCTGAGAGTGTACAAATGGAACCAAATGGACCCGCTAGGGTCCATTTGGTTCACATTTGTACACAAAGCAAACTCATTAACATTGTGAAACACATCTTGATGATGTCATCAAGATGTATTTCACCATGCTAATGATTTTTTCAGACCTACATTTCTAGGAAACACAGGATGGGGGGAACTTTTTTATCATGTCCAAACAACATCTCTAAGGTATATTAATGACATAGTAATATATTGAAATGAGTGGAATTCCCCTTTAAGACACATGCATGCATGCACACTTGCATTTGCATGCGCATTCACGTGCACCTGCGCAACCCACACAGACAGGCTATTAAAAGTATAGCATATTGAGAAAGATTGTTTACAATACCTAATTGTATCCATAATATCCAAGTAAATGACAAGACAAAAAACATAGGCCTACTTTTGCCCCCAAAATGTTTTAGATATGAGAAGTGGGGGGACGCCGTCCCTGCGCGTCCCCCCTCCACTACACCCATGCTCATACTCAAATTACAACACCAAAGGAAACAGAATAAACAGGCAGCATCTCAATCTTAGCAGAACCACATAGTCTCTCTACTCGTACTAAACTATCAACAACTATCAATTGATTAGCCATCAGGCATTCTAATGTGAAATCCATTTAATGTAGACACCATGGATCTGGGTCTGTTTATAATGGTGACAGAAAGGCATGCTGAGCCTCCAGAGAAACCAATCCTTTCCTTGTCTCTGCTCATCTGTAAATTGCCTTTTAGTAACCCCTACTTACTCATGACTGTTGCATGTAATTAGTCAGAATGATTAGATAGAGGGGGCACTCTAATATCTCATTAATGGGCACATTTCAATCTCTATCGCTCTGTGTCTCATATGGATGTTCAATGTTTGTGTGTGTGTGTGTGTGTGTGTGTGTGTGTGTGTGTGTGTGTGTGTGTGTGTGTGTGTGTGTGTGTGTGTGTGTGTGTGTGTGTGCGTGTGCGCGCATGTGTGTGTGTGCGTGGAGTGTGCATGCATGCATGCGGTCGAATGAGATCCATAGAGAGACCCACCCACCAAGGGCATCTGTTCTTATTAAAATGATTTCAGAGCACCAATTAACCAGGCTGGCGACATCATCCCCACTCCCAACCAATGAAACGGCCACAATTTTCGGCCAATAAAATCATCTTTATTCCATGCTTACACGGGAGGGAGTCATTAAGCAGGCCAGGAGATAATTACTGAGGATTCTGGGTAATTATGAACATTATACATTCCAAGTCTCCAGACTCCTTAACGACCAATAGAAGCATCTGAAGTGAATCCAGTGAACCACTGGCTCTGCTACATGCTGTGCTCTGCGGGGAGCATACTAAGATTAGACTGGCCATTAGACCAACCAACATGCGGAAACAAACAATGCTCGGACTAAAACAGCAACACTGGTATCATCCCACTGAATGTACAGTCAGTAACACTGAGGGAGGAAAACGGATTCCCCGAAATATCTCACGAAAATATCTCAGTCATTGATTGTCAAGCTAGAGTGGAGTTTTTTGATTCATAGCCGAGTCGTTCAGTCTGAATAAACCTTTATTGCAGCATGAGAGTCAGAATGAATGGTGGCTGTGAGACACTTGTCCTCCACTGTACAGTATTGACCAGGCTCACACAGAGCTGTATAAGCCACTACTACACCAACCAGGTTATGCGCTAGTTTTTAATAGATGGCAGCTCATGACACATTCCACCATGTGTCAGAAATGTATGTGATTTAAAATCACAGGGAAAATGGTGGAATAGATTGCGCCAAGAATGCGCCAAGGTTAGCAAAATGTAGATACATTTGTTATTGTGTACAACAATTTGACAAAGTACCGAGTCGGAGTAAGTGCCATAGAGTAAGTGCCATAGAGTAAGTGCCATAGCGTCAGGGTAATTGAAGTGCTAACTATATCACTGGTTCAAAAAGTAGGTCATTGCAGTGGTTATTCTGTGACACAATATTGTAACAAGGGCCAACTCTATAACTCTATCGCACATCCTCTATAGGCCAAGAATATAAATACATTTTTGTGTTAACTAAAGTGATACACAAACAACAAAGACAATGGTGAATGATGTAGCTATAGTCCCTCTCTCTCTCTCACACACACACACACACACACACACACACACACACACACACACACACACACACACACACACACACACACACACACACACACACACACACACACACAAATATTATATTCAACTATATTTGAAGTAAACAATATACCTGGTGTAGCTTTTATCTACTGAGCTGGTGTAGCTTTTATCTACTGAAATAAGAAAGATTTTACATAATTATGTAAAATTTACATAATTTTACATAATTCCAGATATTTTACAATACTACATATCAAACATATCATGATATTATCATAGTGGAGGGGCCGACCTAATATTTCCACAGATATCATATCGTGAGGTACCCCACGTCTTCCCACCCTTACCAAATAAATAAAAATTACCCTAAAACAGATGGGGAGTGGGTCTGAACTCTGACTGATGTAAGGAGGTCATCCCACAGCTTGGGAGTCATGTAGGAGGGAGAAGACTCATGCTGCCTGGAGCACTGTCACATAGGAACAGATGACCTTTGTTTGCTCATGTTAGTGTGCAGGAATAATGTGTCATCATCGTAGTGTGCAGGACGCATGTGCCATAATTTTAGCGCAGCAGGATTCATGTGCTATCATTGTAGTACTGCGCAGGAATAGGTTATAGGGTTGCATAATATCCTGGAGGTACTGTAGGGTAGGAACATGACCATGCTGCCTTGTAGGCCGTCACAAGTGTTTAGAATAGGGGTGCCAGTGGCATGTGTGCAGAAGTGATGTTTTGAAGATTTTATGTACAGTATATTTAAGACCGGGGGTTGCCACTAAATCTGAATTATCATTTCGTTTGACTTCATTATTTAGACTGAAAGCCCTCTCAACGACTGCAGTTTATGAGTTGGCCGTTGTCAAAGCATCAGTATTCGGTGATTGGTTTATACCAACCAACCAGAATATGGGAAAGCAGACGACGTTGTTGTCATTCACATGGATAATGTGCTAGCCCGGTTGCTAACCAAACAAACACAGCCGACAAGCATTACTAACATGAACAAAAGCAGTAAAATATGTTGAATGATGATGTTTATAAAATGTTTATAAAACATTTAGCCCTCCCCCAGCACAACGTCACAGCATTAGGAGCACTGCCCACCCAAAACGGTTGCCTCCCATCTCTACTCTAGACCAGTTTCACCAGATTTTTTTGCACTGACTAACATGAAATCCTGGGTACCAAGGCTAGTCGCGCCATTGACCTACTGGAATTTACAGTATACGCTCTGTACATAGCCAGACAACATGTACAAAATTGTAGGCGTACCAGCTTTTGCCATACACACGTTTAGCATTTAAAATGTAATCACATATTGGTCGTTGAACCCTTTCCAACATAGTACATGTCCCCAGCTATTGCTGTCACCTCATACAAAGCTGCTGTATGAACTTTACTACACCTCCCAGAGTCCCACATGGCAGCTCCTGTCCATGTGCTTATATAAAGCACACTGAGCTCAGGGACATAAGTTGATGTGTGACCCAGATACTGTCTTCACTGGCACCTCTGTACACTCAGGTACAAATAATTCTCAGTTACGGTACTTAATATACTACAACTGATGAAATGTGAAGGTACAAGGTGTTTGCCTGACAGCAACAATAATACAAGGAAAATGGGAACTCATTTGAAACATTATATTTAGTGACATGACTGAAATGTGTCAGCATGTGGTTCTTGAATGCCAGCCTCCATATACTAGGGGAGAAATGTGCCCCAAAATAGCCCCCCAACAAGCTCACAATGTATCATTGACTTTGGACAGTTCACAGCTCATGTGGTTCAGAACCATGGTCAGAGCTCATCTGTCTTCTATACTATACTTTGGAGACAATTGCACTACTGATGTGCTATGAGTAGGCAAAGAGATAAATAAAGGATGCATTATGAAGATAAATGATGTCCTTCATTTGTGAAGGACATCATTCAATTGTACCAGTACTTTGTACCAGTACTTTTGAGGCATTTAACTGTTAATCCAACATGTATCAAAACAATTATAAGAAATATCACCATCAAGCTATATTAAATGTTTTCCATAACGCTATTCTACAATCTTACACAATATTAACTTGAAAAATGTATGATGATGTATCAGTGCATCAGAATTGCATGCTTCACTACCGCTGTTAAAACAACCAAATCAAAACACTACTAAAGACTTAATGACTGTTAAAGCATTCACAGAACTATCACACAACTATCACACTATTAACACGCACAAAAAAAGAAAAGAAAAAAATGTAAGAAAATAAAACTGGAGCGATATTCGTAAGCCCAAACTGTTGCTTTGGGCTTTGAACTATTCTTTATAGTCAAATGATAGAATAGATAGTTGTACCAGAATCAGTCTCTCTTTCCAGCTTTGTCCTGATTTTCAACTATGCAGCTCAAATACTTTACTATTACACTTTATTTTTGGCAGCCCACAAAACCAAAAATTCTGCAGAGTGCAATAAAACCTGCCACAAGGAGTGTTTAAACTCACCCTTGTATGCTTCTGGTCAGACAAAGGAGCAGCCTGGCCTGGAGCCTCTCAACATCTCATCAGCCATCTTCCCTATTGACTGTCTCTCAGTCTGGAAGAGGCACTGGGGGCTGTAGCATGCCAATTGGACACAAGCCGGGGTCTGATCAGCCTTGGTCGGGTCGCCTGGAGGAAGATGTCTGTTGTAAGACACAGAAACAACCAATGATTCCAGGTTTACAAATCATAATGTGTCCAAGTTTGTGTATCAGTAGAATTTACACACGGTCCCTATCTCTTTCTCTCTCAACCTCACATATCCACACTCACCCCCCCCCCCCCCCCCCCCCACACACACACACACACACACACACACACACACACATACATCGGTCTACCAAAACAGGCAGATAACTGACGGGGCTGAAATTGATGTGACACATTTCAATTTTTCTCCACTCCTTTAACACCTTCTCTGCGATACCCGGGATATCCGGGAAATCCGAGAAATGGCTCAGGCTGCGGTAGCCGAGATACCCGGGATTTGATTTTTATTTGCATTTACATTACCTGGGACACTTTCCCAGCTTCTCACAAAATCTCAAGCTTCTATGATAAAAAAAAGGGTCAGAAATAATGTGTTCAAGAAAAAAAGTCACAGGAATGGTCACAGGGACCACAGGAGTGGTCTGTAGTGGGCCACGGTGGCCAGCTCAACACCAAAACAAACTGCCGCACCATGGCAACAGCAGGGCATGTGCTCCGGCTGCTCTATGTAAACAGTGGGGCACGTGCACACAACACCATCTAGTCTAGTCAAGCAATACATATTCTGATCTCAAGAAAAAAAAAAGTCACAGGAATGGTCACAGGGACCACCTGTGGTCGTTAGTGGGCCATGGAGGCCAGCTCAACAACAACACCACCACCACCACAACAACACAACACCAGCCATTCTGATCTTTTGCTGTCTGGACTCAGGACCAGGCAAAACAAAGCATTGTGACCCAAAACAAGCCTTTTCATGGCAGCACAGCCATCCAACATGAAAGCAATCCACAATCAAACACAAACAATATAAACAATATAAAAGGCTCCATACCGTAGACGTAGTTGTGAGTTCAGTCTTGATAGAATCCATTTAGCAAGTATTTGTAATTGCTGTGTTGGACTGTACTTTTTACTGTTCCTTGTTGCGGTCGAGTGTCTAATAAAGCAATCAATCAATCAAAAGTAGCCCTATCCTGGCTGCTCCTGCTGTCCCGGACCCCCGGACCCCCCATCCCACCCGCAGAGCCAGCAGGCGTTTGGCTGCACGCAGCCGGGAGAGCAGCCGGGTCCCTGGGCGAAGTGCCGTGGGGCTGGCTGCCTCTGATCCAGCTCCAGCCCTAATCCAGTACCAGAACTACCAGTGGTCCTTGAGAGAGTTCCAGGTGGTCCCCAAGTTGTTTTATCCAAATGTAACTCTTGAGAGTGTAAAAATGAAACCAAATGGACCCGCCAGGGTCCATTTGGTTTCATTTTTACACAAGCAAAAGAAATCTTTAGTTTTGGGGTCTGTGCGTCTAAAAATATCCTCAATTGGTGGTCCGTGGCTCGAATGCTGAATAAATGGTGGTCCCTTGGATGAAAAAGGTTGAAAACCCCTGGTGTAGGTGGAAGAGGCTGGATCAAGACGCTCGTTGTAAAAAAAAAAATTATGGTGGATTTTTTTTCCTCGTCTGGATAGCGGATACGGGGTCCGACCAACACGCCAGTAAAGGGGTCCGCTCTGCTTTTTCCACGCCGGGGGGAAGATCACTGTCCGAAAGGAACGTGTTGCAGAGTCCATCCAACTCCCAGAAGTCCGTGTCGAATCAATCAGGTTGGTGGATCCTCATGTTTTATCACCAGCTTTCTTTCTTTTTACTATACTGCACCTCGTTTACGTGTGTGCGCGCGTGTGTGTGGCTGCTGCTGCAGGCTGCATGATCTATGCCTAATATGTGCATTTCTCAATACAAAACATAAAAAGAGAACGAGAGTGTCACACAAGCTAACTGAAGGTGTGTGTAAGCCTAATACAACGATCGACTGGTCCCCTCCAAGGACTAACTCCAAACGGCAGCGACCCATAAGTTTCTCTTTTCCAGGAAATGGGAACTTACAGAGAAATACAGTAGTTACGACAACTCCAGTTCAATTCATTGGGCCAGTCCAATGGAGGCTCTTCTACATAGACTTCTATTGAATCGGGACAACAAAAAGGGACAAGAAGGAGTCACGGAATGCATTGGAGTGTATGCATTGGAGCTGAGCTGATCAGGCCCCTCAATGTCCAAATGTCCGAATCAATGTCCAATGAGATGGCTCAAAGAAGCAACCTGCGTTGCCAGATTCTGTGAGAGAAATAAGCAATGTACTCTGTTCCTACTCTAGGGCTCTCATGACTGAATGTGAATGCTATTTTACTGGCTAAAATTTCCTAATTTGTTGTTTCCTTTTTCATGTAATGTATGTATAGGCTCGGGGGAGGAGGACTTTGTGGATGATCTTTTTATATGTTTTTTCATATGTTTCTAGGTGCTGAGAACCACAGCCTCACCAGGCTCAACCTCCCCCCCCCATCCCCCAGATCCAGTCACAAGAACTGCTCAGTGCTGAGCTTGTAGATCTGCCACGTGTGTGCGTGTGCACATGTGTGGGTGCATGCAACTGCGTACCGTGTCGGTACCGTGAAGTATGTGCGTGCGTGTGGGTGCGCGCATGTGCGTGTATGCAACACACACACACACACACACACACACATACTTGTTTTTGCTACATGGTGGGGACGCATGACTGTATCCTCCCATGTGGGGACACCCCTTTCTAGACATGCTACAGCCCTGAAAAAAATCAGGTATGATCAGAAAAAAATCAGGAACAAGAATATAACGTTCAATTAGCAAAATTCAATACTTTTTTTCCCCAGATCCGTCTGGGTCCTCCCATGTGGGGACGTCATATATTACTATCTTCGTGGGGACACACTGTCAGATACATCTTCCTGGGGACACCATAACACACTTTCAGATTATAGACTTCCTGGGGACACCATAACACACTTTCAGATATTACCATCTGTGTGGGGACACAATTGTAAATGCAGTACACATTACATGCATACACTACATGCAATGTACCAACCTACTCATTGGGAGGAATTAAGAATTCAGTGTCATGCTCAAGGACACTTTGACTTCAACTCTGAGGGAGTTAAGCTACAACTGAGCTCAGGGACTTTTGTCAATGGAGGTGGAGACAGCTGATATTCTCTGTAGATTGGGGATCTACAGACCCTATCCAACACTGAGCCCTCACTGAAAGCCATTCAAAGGTATCTTGGTGCAAAACAGCATGTAGGAGTGTGGAAGAGAAGCTGAAGATGTTCGGACCATCTTTGAAAAAATTACAACCAATAGCTTTCTTCATTAATGTGTTCTGATAGGTGTATAGAATCACCTCTCAATGAGTGCAAGCCCAAATCTCTGGAGAGCCAATCAAGATTATGGAGCACAAAGTGCTTGGGTGAAAAATAAAGTCTAAAATGAACAAGTCTAAAATAAGTCTAAAATGAACTTGTGGGATTTTCAGGGTGCAGAATCCATTCCAAACCTCATTTTTGGAGTAAAAAATGTAAACTAGAGGATTATTGTATTGGTGAATTGCTTCTATTAAATATAATAAGACAAGAGTGTACACCAACTGTGCCCAAGCTCAGTGGGATACACTGTCTGCATTTGGGAACTTAAGGAGCACCGAGGGCATGGGTGGAAAAATAAGGGGAAAATGAAAAGATAAAAATTAACTTGTAAACTAGGTGTTTCACGGGTGTTGAATCCATTGCAAACATTAGTTTTGAGTAAAGACCAAGTCATTTTCCATAAGAACATAAATTATTACATACTTTTAAACTAAGAAATGCGCAGGATTGATGTAACCTGGTGTCAGTCATACACAGCCTTGATGAAACCTGGTGTCAGTTTGGGCAATAACCAAGTCTATTATAAAACTATTAACTGTAATACAAGTATAACTGCTGAGCCAGTCAACATATGTAATCCTTTCTTTTATTGGCATGTTGCTGCTACTCATTTTAGAAACCAAGTATTACTTTGCATCAACAAGGACAGTGTTTAATAGTCACTAATCACATCCAACAACTCGGCCTGTTTAACTTGTTCAATTGCTGCGCCTTGTAAAATACCAGAATGCTTAAATTGTTTTAAAGGATTCAACTTTAGCCTATATTTGTAGTTTGAAACCAGCATGAACTCACCTATTAACAGAAGCAGAATTTTCCTATTAAACAGATCTCAACAATTGCAAAGCTTGGTGCAGTTTATCAGTAGACATGAGCTTCATACATAATATATTGCAAGTTGATGTCTTGCATGGTTTCCTCCA
Source organism: Benthosema pterotum (assembly GCA_039105355.1). Classification (NCBI taxonomy): domain Eukaryota; kingdom Metazoa; phylum Chordata; class Actinopteri; order Myctophiformes; family Myctophidae; genus Benthosema; species Benthosema pterotum. The sequence goes on from CM076977.1 coordinate 26,944,608, forward strand.
GCATTGGTGCATAAATGGGTGAATGCAATACAAAATCTACGTAGATAGTCTTACATAAAGGCGCAAATGCACCAGTTATGCATTCTTGTTTGCATTGTGCTCTATTTATGACCCTTTGAATTATGGACTGTACAGTCCTATGGTCAATTCTGCTGGCAACATATTATGTTATATGCTGCACATTGGAATGTCTGGATGCAGACAGTCACTTCTGTAAAGACTGAAGCACCAAATCATATTGGAGGTGAAAGGAACCTGTCGTTATTGACAGAGTGAGCACAAGTTAAGCAATCAGTGTGTGGTCGGTTGTAGGCCATGGCCTACTTGTGTGCAAGTTTTCACTCTACTGAGTGCTGATCTAGTTTCAATTAGGAAAATAGGCTGGATCATAAAAAGGACAATATACACAAATGGACATGAAAAGACAGACTCAAAGTTGAATGCATTAATGCCAAATAGAAAACAGCAGATACTTAACTTATGTAAAGTATTGGTAACGCATATATTGGGTGTAATGTTTGGGATTAGAACTTAATTCAAGAAAATGGATTGTAATATTATAGTAACTAGAGCGATGCAATTTGCAATTGTAAAGTGATCCTGGGACTTTGTTAAAGGGCGCCTAAAAGGTTATTCTAGAGGAAGAGGAATTTTGAAGTAATGGTGACACTGCACCACTGGTTTAGGCGTAATGGTAATGGTGATGTAAAGTAGCATGCCGAAACAAGTTTACTCTCTGAGAATAATAAAGTCCTAGGATAACAAGACAAGAGTCTTGTTGCCCTTCAGACAACCACACTAATAAATAGTGGGATGTGCCAACCCCCACGACAATCACTATACAGAGAGGGAACCCAAGGGATGTGAGTCTTGTTAAAAATCTTTAAAACTGGTCAAATCATATTTTAAAAAAGGCCTTTTTCCCCAGCACTGAATCTCACTCCAATCTTTCATCCATAGATTTGCAGCCCTGAACACAACAGTTACCATGTAACCACTGAAGAACTGTTACTGTTTATTATTACTGTTTATTTATACGTGACCAAAATGGTTCCCCCTTGGTGTTATATGGCACCTTTGTGGGACAATGCTAAAGCATTCATTCCTCCATATATCAGGTAAGTGGCAGAGCTGTCTGCAGAAAATTATCAGTGGTGTGGCATTCATGATTTCAACGCAAAAATTGGAGAAAGGGCTACATGTATGTGTTCCAATTATACAGCAAATAAAGACATTATACTCAACAGAGCAAATGAACATATAGTCATGAAACATGATCGCACCCACAACAACAACACAATGAACACATTAACACAATGAGCAATTCCACAGGAAAGGAGGGAGGGATAGAGAGAGAGAGAACTTTTGTTATACAACCATTAACCACCAACAAATAGTTGAGAATATAGGCATATAGTGTCTATACAACCAGTAACCACTAACAAATAGTTGAGCATATACCTGTAGGAATATAGTGTCTATACAACCACTCACCACCAACAAATAGTTCAGAATATACAATAGGCATTTAGTATCTATACAGCCATTAATCACCAACACATAGTAAAAGTATGAACTAGAGGATGCTGCTGCTGATTATAAACAAACACAGGAAGCTTTGTATTCTACAGCCTGTACTTATTATATAGTATTTAGGCTGTATGGGTCTATAGAATATAACAATGTTTCATTTCTGATGTTTTGACGTGTAAAGATATTTACATCTAGATATTTTCCTACCAAGGAATCATAGTACCCTGTCCCAACATAAATACCTCCTTAGATGGAGACTTATACTTTATATTTGTGCTTATGTTGCAATTAAAAGTAGCAAACATTTTGCTCATGTGACCTTTGCCAGTGCTATGCTACTAATTCTGTACATATTTTAAATATATGTACAAATGCCAATGTATTATAACTAAGTAACTTACGGGAAGTGAGGGGAAACATGCTGTATAATGTATGTTGTACAAGACAATAGTCATCCTCTAAAATGTAAAAAATAAAAATACCTAGAGAACCAATAACTTATTTTCAAATCAAATTAAAGGAACTGCAACTTAAATATGTATTTACATTAAAACCATTCAAAACACATATAGATCACAGCATTGGGCAGACTATGTGTGTTTAATCAGCCTTTAGTAGGGATCAATGCAAACTACCACTGGTGTTCTCTGAAGGTTATCCTATTATGTTGCATGGTCAAAAAAAACTTTGGGAAGTGGTGGGGAATGTCTATCCCATTGTTAATGGCGGGTGAGAATTGGTTAGGCCAGGTGTGTAACCCTACTGGATGGATGAGACAACCAATTTGCATGAGGCCCTTTTAGTATGATAAGTTGAGTGCTTGCAACCGATACTCCTGCAGTGTCGTGTGCAACATGTATGGAAATCCTTTACCTTTGAGATGTTGCTAAGCATTTCAACTTGAATGCAAACTATTGAGTCAGTCCTGGAACAATAAGAAATTAGCAAATTCCACCAAACAACCATTCACACTGTCTGCTGTCCATTCACTCTCAGCCTGACTGATCAGAATGTGTGAAGCTCATCACCAGAGGACACCTGTATTGATCTATACTGTACAAGTTTTCCAACCGATTTGCATATGCTCCTATTATGCCAAGTAAGTAGAGTGCATGTAGCTCTGGTCCAGAGCTCTGCTGCTTCTGAGTCTGACTTGCATCGGAGCTCTGCTCTTCTCTTCTGTGCAATCGGCCATTAATCCACCTGACCAGCCTCTCTTCTCTAGTGGATATATAAAGAACGTTGTACCTACTCACTCAGAACGTGTTAAAAGACACATGCACACAACATCTTACATTGTACATTACAACACTTGTACAGCAGAGGTGTCACCATAGTAGTGCAGCTGGAATTGTACCTTATAAGCTAGATAGTACCACTTAATAGGAAGTATGGACTGTCCAAGACAGTAGCCTAAATTTAACAGTGCATACAGTAGTGCAAATAGTCAAATATTTCAATGAGTTCATGCCAAAACAAAAGCCTACAATCAGGTAACAATGCCGTATCATAGGCGTGCCATGCTGGTGGGCAAGCTGAACCATAATTGAATACCATTCAATTATGGTTCAGCTTGCCCACCAGCATGAATGACAATTCACATGTTTTTAATTTGTAAATTTATGCTCATTTGCAGACTGAAGTTTGCATGGAAAGCTAATGAAAGATGAGACTCAACATACCATAAGGACAAGATTAACAATAAAAATAGACCTACCTTGTCTGTCATTTTTTCTATTATCATTGGTAGCCTATTAATGTTTAAGTTAACTTTGTTCAGTGAAAATAACCAACCTGCAAGCTCACAACTTAACAATAGAAATCTTATAGATTGTATACATCTGTATCTGGGTTTATTCCGTGGTTTTCAACCTTTTTCATACCAGGGCACACTATTTGTTCAGCATTTGAACCACAGACCACCATTTGATAACATTTTAGCCTGACAGTCAAACATACAAACAAACATCAATGGCAAGTGGTGCATTTATACTGTATAGCACCTTTATCCAAGGTAGAAAGGTAGAAAGTAGATCCTAATTACCAATAACACACCAATGGCAGCAGAACAGCACATCGTAAGCAGTTAAGGGTTAAGTGTCTTGCTCGGAGAAACAACACAAACAACAACAGAAACAACACAAACAACACTAACTCTGGGGGATCCTGGGTTCGAACCGGCAACCCTGAGTAAGACCAGAGTTAAGAGGCATAAAGAAGGGTGGAAAAAACACCCTTCACCCATCACTCAGTACGATGGCATCAAGGTCCACCAAATTACATTTGAATCAACTAAATCAATGTGTAGATTTGTTGACTACAACTAGACTAACACTTGTGACTCAAATGTGACTGAAACTAAATCTCTTCTGAAAACTGTTCTTGCCATAACACTCCACCTCAACTAATGTGCAATTTAAACAGCCATTTGGAAATAGCTGATCTAAAAGATAACAAACACAAATCTATACACATGGCCACTTTCACAACAAGTGCTGTTTGTAAACATGTGCAGTCACTGGAATCCGCTTTGATGTTGCAAACAATGCAAAGCTGCAGTAGTTCGGAGCGCTGATGCTGTTAAATATTTTAATCATTTTCTTGCTGCATCCACTCATGCAGTGTGAACACAGCAGTTCATTCACCCTTAGCAAGTGTGAAATCACTCAATACAATGAGTCAATGTCCACCAAAATACATTTGAATCAACTAAATCAACTGTAGATTTGTTGAATCTACAGTTGATATCAACAACTGTAAGCTTTAGTGTCATCCACTCAGTTATCAGTTATTGTATTCAATTGTGCTTAAATTGTACTGTAAATCTACAGTCTCTTAAAGGGGAATTCCACCAATTTTCACGATTTCTTTCTGTGTAGGCTACAAATGGAACCAAATGAACCTCAATGGGTCCATTGGGTTCCATTAATACACTCTGAGGAAAATACATACGCAGAAAAATCATTAACATGATGAAACACGTTGATGGTGTCATCAAGTTGTGTTTCACCATGCTAATGATTTTCTTCAGACCATTCCTAGGAAACACAGAATGGGGGAACTTTTTTACTGTGTCCACACAACATTTCTAAGGTATATTAATGACAGTAACACATTTAAAATGTGTGGAATTCCCCTTTAACTTAAAAGAAAAAAGCAGCAAGACCACTGACTGCAGTGTCAGTCCACAAAGAGTTTTGGCTGGCCCAAAATCTGATCATATAGCCTATGTGAGCAATTCTGCAGAGACGATCTGTACATCCATGTGTGAGCTTTGACTAATTGTTTGAAACAAGAAGCCTAATAAAATCTTTTTTTTTTTGTCTAATGTCCACACATGACACATCTGACATTACATAGCCTACCTGACTGGCTTCACTTCAAGATCAAACTCACAACAACAACATACAACTGGCTGCACAACTCAGCCACACCAGAGAGAGTACACACAAACTTGTTCAGTTGAAGTGGTCAGTCCTATGGAGGCTTTTCTACATAGGATTCTAGTGAGAACGGGGACAGCATATAGGTAAAAGTCCTGGACCCAAAGTAGGCTGATTTTTTTTTTTTTTTTTTGCTCTTCTGGGATGTAGGCACACTACCTGTAGACAATCTGTGCAAATATGATGTAAAAATAAGCATCAGGTAAAAAATGGCAAAGTATTGACAACTTTTAGTTTAGGTGTTTTTTGCTTAGGTGTTGAGTAGCTTCATGGATCAATTTCATGACCTTTGCAGAAAAGTAAATCTCAGGACAATCCATTTCATAAGGGGACATCATAAAGTTATGAAAAAACGGTATCCCGTTTTGTTATACCCCAGGGAGGGGTACCTCAAAAACTAAGCCTCTTTTTGAGCGTTTGTTGCTCCACTAATTTGGGCTGCATGCAAACATCAGCTCAGCGCTAAGTTTACTTGGGGAATCAGAATCCCCAAGAAAATAGTTGTGTGATAAAACTGAGCTCAGAGCGTGAGGAGGAGGAGGAGGGGGGGCGGCGTGCAGTGTTTACAGACAGAACAAAAGAGGCTCGTTAAGAGAACAATAGACGGCCATTAAGGGCCATCAACGCAGCGGCTCACACTATTAACCCTTAGGCTACTCTCCAAAGAAAGTCTTGAAAACAGCGTGATTCTTCTCGGATTCAACACACTAATTTAACTCACTTCATCTCTGTAATCTAGTCTACGCTATAAATATAGTTTCTCATTGTCACTGGGAAATATATACTGGCTTCTCCCACATGCCCTGAATACAGCATTAATACAACATATTTCCAAATCCATAATGTAATAATACTAGATGACTCTGTTCCTAACCGCGGCGGCAGCTCTGATCAGACTCGTGCTGTCTGCACCCCCCCTCATCCTCTAAAATAAAAATAATCCTCATCCTCTAAAATAAAAATCGCGGATGTTCTTTCTACTCCCCTGAAGTGTGACTGGCATCAGCATGCATTACACCAGTCATAATAGAATCCAGGCACGGCTGTCCTTTCCCTGATTCTGTTGCGATCGCGCAAGAAGCAGGGCCGGATCTAAGCATAGGCGCGGGGGGGGGGGGGGGGGGGGGGGGGGGGGGGGGTAATGCCCCCTAAACACCCTGACTGCCCCAACAAACATAATGGAACGGCCCAAACTTCAAAGACATTTCAAAGTGCTTATAGTTAAATGATTTGAAACAGTACTACTTATACTAACTACAATTGTGGTACCACTAAACCAACTGCCATTTCGGCTGCCCCCCTCACGGGGAAATGTATATCCGGGCCTGCAGCTCCACCTCCCCATGTTACAGTGACCGTCTTGTTCCTCGTTTCGCATGCGGGACGCATGCTTCTGTCCGCGTCATTCTCATTAATTTACTGAATAGAACAGAAAAGAAACGCGGCGCGATATGGTGGTGGTGGAGGAGGCTTCATGTAAATGGATCGTATTCTGATGGAACGATCATGTCTTCTGTTGGGCGCGCGGCGTTCCACTGATCATTGCGTACACTGATCAGATCGAACAGCAAACAGTGTCAGAGGAATAAAGGACTTCATCAACCACCACCTCCCCAGTGACCGTCTTGATCCTCGTTTCGCATGCGACGCGGACAGAAGCATGCGTCCCGCATTCTCATTAATTTACTGCAGATCTGAACAGCAGCAGCTTTGAGACCCGTAGAATCCGACGAGGTGTTTTAACAAAGTCATTCAGAGCGGTAGAAGAAAAGGGACATTCAGCTGCTCTGTGCTATATGCAATAATTTTAATTCTAGACTACATTATACCACGGAGCCCAAAAACAACACTGTTGGCCTAAACAACATGAAAACTAAATGAGAAAGTTAAACCATGCCGTTCTTAGGCTACTGGGCAGCCTCCTCCTCCCTCTCTGTCAACGTGAGGTCTCCGACTGTAGTAAGCTTTGCACATTAAGGTGTCAGAAAATGAGTGCTTGAGCTGCTAGCTCGAAGAGGGACACAATGATGTTTCCAGCAAGGGAAACATGAAGAATTATTTTAGATGTGCAAATGTTTTTAAACTGTGGCTGTCGCCTGCATCCAGTGCATTTCTGCCTACTTCAGGACTCCCTATGTTGTCCCCATTCTCTATAGAAGCCTATGAGGAGGAGCCGCCATTGCACTCACCCCATGAAGTGAACAGAGTTTACAAAACATATCTAAGGCTCTGGTCAGCAGAGTCTAAATGATATCTAAATGACATTCTAAGTGTTACAATGCAACACATTCAGCAAATGTGTCACATTCTAATAGTTAGTTGAACTGTAGAAACAAATCATTTGAAAGTTACCTTCAGCAGACTTCTCCTCTCGTCTCGGTCAGACTCTGTACTTAAATGTGCAGATTCTCCACTGCTCAGTTCTTCCTTCCTTGTTGTGGAGAGTACTGCGGTTTGATTGGCTAAAAGTGGCACGTGATGGGCAGCACGCCATATGATTGGCTACAGGAGTGTGTGAAGTGTGTGAATACACACACTTTCACACACTTCTGCAGTTGCATGGTTTTGGCCACCAGGGCGGCGGGATTTTAACACACTTTAAACACACTTGTCAGATGGTTCCCGTCGTGGGGACTTTTTTTAAAACCCCAAAATATCAGCACCAGGCATGTTGTAGAGGCTATAGGTGGATGGTGGCCTATGCGGCTCATATGTATGAGCTCCCAGGTACGCCTCCCGGGCGAATACAACATCAGCAACAGTTTTTATATTGATTTAAATGAAAATCCTGGTGGGGACCGTGTTTTTGGTCCCCACCAGGATTTGGGTCCCCTGACAGTGAGTGTGTTGTCAGATGTCTGTCCCCACCACGTAGCAAAAACACACGCACACACACACACACACACACACACACACCACACACACACACACACACACACACACACACACACACACACACACACACACACACACACACACACACAATTTGTATTTTGTATTTGATTTGTGTGTGGAAGAAGAGAAATAAAAATGCCTGAGAAAATGCAATGTGTGTTTTCATTGTGTTATGACAAACCTTATAGATTTTTTTTTTTTTTTTTACATGTCCCAGTGAAAGTAGAGTGTTAGAGCTTTCATTTGATGTATAACATGTCTATGTCACTGCAAGGGAGAATGTTTTATAGGCATTACAAAGTGTGCTGCAAACAACAGGCTCTATCTCAAAATGTAGTCTCCAGAGGCCTGATTTGGGGAGGTAGCAAGCTGTATATAATGTCTTATATCTAAAGAATGCAATATGCTACAAACATAATTTTTTTTCTGGGTAAAAAGGACAGCCACCTGATTCATTTGGGATATTTGTGATTATTGTCGCATTATCACAAAATATGCAATGGGCCTTCAAAGTTACATCACATATCCTATTGAACTATATTAAAGCAGATGAACAGCAGGAAAAGGTCAAAGGTCAGCAGTCAAAGTGTTAATACAACATTTATTACCCCCCAAGACACCCCCGACCCCTCGTCACTCTCTCGCTTCAATATCCCCAATACTCTCATTCACTCCCCGAGTGAGGTTAGCAATTCAAAAGCTATAGCAAACTGATTCCATTCTGCAGGGCTAGTTATTAAATTTGTTTGCAAATATCTGCCCCTCTCTCTCACCAACCACACCGCCTTCCGTCCCCTCCCTCCATCTCTCTGTTCTCCATCCCTTTGCTCTTGGCTCTCTCTCTCTCTCTCTCTCTCTCTCTCTCTCTCTCTCTCTCTCTCTCTCTCTCTCTCTCTCTCTCTCTCTCTCTCTCTCTCTCACACTCTCTCTCACACTCTCTCTCACACTCTCACACTCTCACACTCATAGCTCTGAATGTCATCAACATTCAGACCCACAGCAATTTGAGACAAGAGAAAGAGAGAGGGGTTTGGGGGTTACAGAGAGAGGCACCAGTAAGCTAGAGAGAACGGAGTGAGAGAGGAAGAACTAAATGCCAAAATAAGAGGGAGGGAGAGAGAATAACACATTATTTTTTCAAGGATATAGCCTGGGCCCATATATATATATATATATATATATATATATATATATATATATATATATATATATATATATATATATATATATATATATATATATATATATATATATATATATATTCAAAAATGTGAAGTCCTTTTTTATAATCTCTTTTATTACGGCAATTTGTTACTGAGCCCCTTGTCTGTGCCAGGAGTGGGAGAGGAGAGACACAAGGGAGGGGAGAGAGAGGAGAGGAGAGGAGCGGGTTGACTGGCGAAAGCCAAGTGTGATAACACTAATGAAGACAGGTGGCTGAGGCCAATGCATCTCATATATCTAGTAGGGGCATGGCTGAATGAATATTTATGCTGAGAGGAGAGGAGAGGTTGCTACTGATGGATACTGAGAGCATTTAGTACGCACGCGCACACACACACACACACACACAAGCATGCATACACATGCACACACACACCCACACACCCACAGCATTTATGTTGATATAGCTTCTGCTGAGAAGGGTTGGGGGAGCGAAAGATGAAAGAGTGAGAAGGTTTGCTGAGAATGTATAATCTTATACATCAGCCCTGTCCTGTCTCTCAGTCATATATGCTTCACAGAGTCCAGGAAATTGGTCGCATAACACCATGGGAACTGGCCAGGACAACCATGATTAAATAAGACCAATGATGTGTCTCAATTGACCACTCAATTGACTCTATAGTCTCGGGCAACTGTTCCGACCAAAACTCTACTGTTTTTCAATGGTAGTGAATGGAAGAGGATTCACTCTGGTACATTATTTTAGCACGTTTCAGTGATTTTGTTGAAACCCTTCTTTATATGGATTGGATACTAGAGCTGTTTTGTGTATTTTTGGAGATCCTGTGTGTGTTTTCTTTTCCCATAAATAACCACATTTGAACAGTCAGGCTTTCCTATCATATGGAGCTTTAAAATAAATTGCTCTCAGGAACAGCTTGTTTGTTTTTGGCCTCATAATGATGTCATCAATGCTCCCTACTTTGTATAATGTCTCCTCCTCTACAGTTCCAAATTTGCAATTCCACTTTGTTTACAATGTCCATTGTTCTGAAATAGAAATCACACATTTTATTTGTATTCATTAATACCAAATACTGCTTTAAACAAACATGGTTGTACAAAGGATTGATCCAGATGCATACCAGTCATAATATCCATAATATCATGCAGTCCTTTAACATAGAGGCCTGGCCAGAAGGAATTTTAGTTTCCTTGTCTGTGCATAGTGGTCATGCTACCTGGCTAATTCAGTTAAGAAACATCCTTGCATAGAATTTGTTAGGCTAACGCTGTCCAAGCGACTCCCCATGAGGCCACAAGTACTCCAGGAGTACTCCTCTGTGTGTTTCCTGTTTGTTTGTGTGTGCATGTGTGCGTGTGCGTGCATGTGTTGATTTTATTTCCCCCATAGTTGAAAAGGTCCCTCTGGAATATTCATTAGCCCAGTCAGTGTGGTGTAATTTGATCCTGGCACTCCAAACCTACCACACAAACACACGCCCACAAGCACCCTGGCTCACACTCTTGAATCATTGTGCAACATGGAAAACTGGAGGACCCCCCCCCACAGGGGCACTAGAACATGCTGGGGCGCTGCGAGATTAAAGTCCGCATGGCTTAGTGTGTAGAAGAGGCAAAGCATAAAATGACAAACAGGACAAATAGAAACAAAATGATGATGAGTCATTCACAAAGGGCACTCATTCACAAAGGGCACTCATTCACAAAGGGCACTCAACATACAGAACATTCTATACGTTCTGTATGACATGTGTGCACATAGGCATGTAGGTTCATGTTGTTTTTCTTGCTGTTGCTGGTGTTTTTTTTTTCTGTATTTCACATTAATTCTAATTTGACTAATTTGTGACTCGCATTCATGAGCAACTGAAATGCATATTTGCACTTGTGAATGTCATTGCAATTGTCATAAACTGTTGTAATGTTATATGATGACTGCGTATCAATTTCCCCTTCAGGGACAACAGAGAAAATTAGGTTTTGTGCCGTATGGATTTATTGCATTCCCTTTTGATCAACCATGTAGAAATTGTATAATGGCCTAAGACATTAGCTTGCTAATGAGCCCTTCTCAAAACCTTTGGGGTGGATGCTAGTCCGAATAGTTTAGCAACAGTTGCTACGAAGGTCGAGCTTTCTGGGTCAAACTTTCCTCTTCTAGCGTACCTATTGGACAAGAACAGATTGGGGAGGGACTTAGTGAAGGGCAAATTGTGGAACCATTTGTTGTCTGAAGATTGAATGGTGAATATACAGTAGTTTATTTCAGTCTTAAGATGATCAACACAACAGACGCGTATATACTTCCACACATCTACTGTCACATCACAGTTTTATTAGTAAAGTTTGGATAACATTTGTTGTTGGATAGGGAGTGTAGATATTGAAGCCTTTGCTACAAAACAATAAGATAAAATAAAACAAATAAATAAACATATTTACACGTCTAACTTCATCCACCCAACAGCAAATTGCATCCACTTTTTTACTGCGGCAGTAAAGCATGAATGTGAATCTGAAATAATTTGAGAGACAGCAAAATCGATGATTGCAGCAGGCGGCGGTTTTATACAGTTTCATACAGTAGTAACTGCCGTGGCAGTTACTGAAACTGCCGTGGCAGTTATGAAGAAATCGGTCATGGCAGGTGACCGTTTTGATACCTGCTGCGATGGATTTACCTGCCCCGACAGATTTATACCTGCTGTGACGCCTGCCGCAGTCGCAAATCGATTTTGACCCCTCAAACGTCAAACCCTTTCAAGGACGCCACATTGAGCACCACTGGTCTGTGATTTATAGTCCAGACAAATACAGTGTGTTTACTTTACATGGATAATATTTTTCTTCAGAATTCCAGTCGGAGATCCAACATAAAACATGAAATTAAATGTCTGCATGGATGCTGAATAAAAGTAATGCATTTACATCAGTGTTTTTCCAACAGGAAAAGTTTTTTTTAACAAGATTTAACTCTTTGAGAGCGTAAAAATGAAACCAAATGGACCCACAAGGGTCCATTTGGTTTCATGTTTATACTCTCATGAGTTAAAATATTCATCATGTGAATTAGCCCAAGTCTACACAACTAGAGAATGTACATGAATAATGGTCATTTTGATCTGTATGTTTGACTGTTTTTCCCTACATTCAGCCTGGAATTGTGGACAAAACCAAAATAAATATTTAGTTTTGGGTCTGTGGGGCTAAAATATCATCAAATGGTAGCCCGTGGCTCAAATGCTAAATAAATAGGGGGACCTGGGATCTAAAAGGTTGAAAACCATTGATTTGCATTATTACATTACCTTTGCCATGCACAAAGGGATTCTGCCTATTTGTGTCAAGTTTGTCAATTGCCCAATCAGAGATCAACAAACCAAAGAGATAGTCTACATGCTGATATTTTCCTGCACTGAATGTCAAAAGTATACTGTAAGTCTACACAACCCATTTCAACTCGAATGAAAATTCCCTGATATGGAATTCTCTCTATCAAATGGAATGTTTTTTTATTCAGATCGAGCTGTCTTTCTGAATAGCCTATAAGAGGAATATTATAAAGTCCATGTAAACACTGACCTTGTAAAAGTGGAGCTCGCTCGTCCATTTTTTCCGGCCCACAAAATAAGTGAGGCCAGAGGACATAATACGTCTGCACTGCACATCTGTTCAGCTTTACTGCACTGCCGTTTGCCACAGTGACACTGCGTTTTACAGGCCCAATAAAGATTAAATCATAAGCATTAAATTGTGTCATCATTACATAAAAGCTATTCAACAAGACACAAAGTCATGTTGCATGACACATTTCTGTTTGTCTTGTTCACGCAGACTGCCAACACATGTCCACAGCATTGGTTGTGCACATAGACATAGAGTATAGTTGGATTGAGCTACTTGGAAAGTGTCTACCTGCTACTTTGTAGATTTAGGTTATTTGGACAGAACGTATTGGTTAATTTAGTTTAGTTTAGTTAGTTCCTATATACTTGTAATTGAAATATATATGGAGCAGTAGTTAGTTTTACAAAGGATACAGTAATAGAATAAAAAAAACAAAAAAACAAAGCATGTTCCACGACTCAAACAAAGTTCTGGTACGGTCAGGGATGTGCCTGAGACGTGAGACATTTAAGTGTAAGATTGCCTGCATTTCTATACTTCCTCTCCTTGATAACCCTGAAGGCATATGCATGCTTGTGTGCAATGAAAGTACTGTACTGTATGTGCATGCTTAAAGCGAGAGGCAACTTTGTTGAATTTAATCAGATTTTGTTCGGATGTTTGGGCTCTCAAGGTCACAAAATATTACTTTTTTGACACTCAGTAGGGATTCCCGCACAACCTCCTGATGATAATATTGATCATGATGATGATGTGTGTCTACAAACATGATGGTGTGTCTACAAACTTTGTCCTGACATTACATTGACAATGGATGGACGATCTTTACGTCATTTTGCAGCATAGTGTGGACGAGACAGCCACTGTGGGTGAGGAAAATGAGGAGTGAGTTGATGTAAAACGATGTACTATGATAAGAGTGCCACTCGTCACTTCACACCGGTGTGATTTTTATGTATCGGGACAGGAGTCGAAACACAAACAACTAGTAGTACAGGCTGTATGTTCAATTAGCACTCACTAGACAAATGTTATTTATATTATATTCTTTTCTCTTTTCAAGGTATATATACCGTCAGGGGCGGCCTTAAGGATCAGGGGGCCCCTTTCATGACATCATGAATTTGAAAAACACATCATATTTTGAATAATTAATAATTATATACCTTTCTTTTTGTCAGTGTGTATTATCAATGCATGAACAGCATAGCTGAGCTCAAACAAGTAAAAAGACGCAAAAACACCTTGATTATACAATTATTTTACTTATACTTAATTATTTAATTACTTTACTTATTTTGTCTTGAACTTCAGTTTTTTTTACTGGGACTGGCACTTCTGGCAGCAGTAATGTATAGTTTCATCATGTACATGTTCTTTTTTCTGTTGTTTTTTTTCAGCGCCATGGATAGTTCCGCAACTTAATTTTATTTTATTTTAATCAGTGGCCCCATGGATGCTTGAGGCCCCTTTCAATTGAAATATAGCCTCCACTGTATACCGTAGTACAACGTATATTCTATGCCTAATGACAGATAGAGGTAATCAATGCACTGCTCAGCCCCCGCCATCTTCACATGTGTTACACCCTGTCTCCTTCATTAGCTATTCAACAGTCCGTGCATGCAGGCTAATCCTCTCTTTAGTTTTCCATCATTTCCCTTCCTTTATCTATCCATCCATCCATATCTGACACTAGACAGGTGCCACAATTGTGGCAGGGTAAATATGACATTAAATTGCTGAATCCGTGTTGTTTTCCCATCTGTAACAGCTAGTTTTCAAATTTGTTCTCAAAAGTCGCATTTCCGAGGCGGACAGCTCTCGGCAGCCAGACTCCGAAATTAATATGCATGTTCAACTCCGCCCCCGTCCCCCAAAGCCACGCCCATATTTCATCTTCCTTAACAATTTAGATCAAAAATCAATGCCGAGGGGGCATTACAAACAAATAAAAAATAGTTTGTAATGCCGAGGGGGCATTACAAACAAACAAAAAAAAACATCAGAATGACCTCTCAGGTGTGCTTGGGATCGATACATTTTGAGGTTTTGGAATATAAATCCTGAAATGTAACATTTTTGGATGTACAGTATGAGGTGTCCACCTGACGATAAGTGGGTAAATGCATATTGAGCATATTTCAGGATTTGCTCCTAATTGTGCATTCCTACAAAGATAAGCCCTGCTTTATTTGGTATGGCTGGTGTGTTACTGTACTGTGCTGTTGATGGGGGATCTGCTCCTTCTAGTAGAGCTCTGTGGTTCTTATGGGTATATACTGTAAGCAGTGAAATCTGAATGCCTTATCCGCTCAACTGTGGCCTATAATGAAGTCCCACAACCGGCTGAGATATGGAAAAACAACATTGGATTATCATAATCAGTCTCTCTTACTGTGTCTCATTAGTGTGTGTGTGCGTGTGTGTGTGTGTGTGTGTGTGTGTGTGTGTGTGTGTGTGTGTGTGTGTGTGTGTGTGTGTGTGTGTGTGTGTGTGTGTGTGTCTGCGCGCGGGGATGTCCAAACGCCTGTGTACGTGTGTGTGTGTGTGTGTGTGTGTGTGTGTGTGTGTGTGTGTGTGTGTGTGTGTGTGCGTGTGTGTGTGTGTGTGTGTGTGTGTGTGCGCGTGTGTCTCTAATTGAACATGATGGCCTGTGTTCATGTGCATGCGTGGATCACATAAAATGATGCTTGGCAGAGAGTTAATTTACACCGTAGAATCGTGCGAGTGTGTGAGGGTAGTTCATGAGTTGTGGTTATGTGGTATATTCACTAATGATAATATTACCCCTTGAGGCAAACAGGACCAGCATTGTGTTGTTATTATTATACATCCCATGCAGTTATATGGGCAGATATCTTAATTGGACTCTATTTTCTTTCTGTCAGATCCCTTGCCTGAGAATTGCCTATCATTTTGTAAATGATCAGTGGTATAACTTTAACTATAAGTAGCCTGCATGTACTGTAATGTACAATTTTAGATATGTTTTTTACTAGAGAGGTAATTTTCCCTCAGCATGCTGTGCATGTCTCATGACATCATGTGATGTGGAGAGACTGGAGACCCTGATGTCATAGTAAAAGCAGCCTGGAGATCCCTGATGTAATCATGTAATTTTGAAACCCATTGCTCACATCTGTGTCATTTATCTAATATACACTCAACAAAAATATAAATTATAAACGCAACACTTTTGTTTTTGCTCCCATTTTTCATGAGATTGAGTTAAAGACCTAAAATTAATTCCAGATAATATACAATATTACCATTTCTCTCAAACATTCTCCACAACTCTGTCTAAATGTGTGACAGTGACCACTTCTGCTTCGCTGAGATAATCCAGCAAAGCAGAATCCCATTCCTCCATGCAATATGAGTCTGGGATCGTTCTCATTGACAACATGCAGAGTGGGAGTTAGCAGTTACATTGACAGATAGATCCATCCAGGCCATCAGCCAAACCTGCCAGGGTTGCCATGTTGGCTTGTTTGTGTACAAAAAACAAGCTTGTGAAAGGACACACTGAATGACATTGTATAAAATAAATGAGAGGTTCCCAAACATTTTCATGTCAAGGATCCCCCAAAATTACACCAACCATTTGAAAAGACATGCCATGGACCCCAAAAGAGACCCCCACTACGGCTCTATAGTGATTCTAAACCTGTTTCATTTCAAGGTCCCCCAGGACAGCTTGACATGCATTACAGACCCATCATTTAATGGCATTTCTATTTCTGAGACCCCAAGTGATATTTGTAACATCAATACAAATTTAAATCTGAGATTGTACAAAATGGAACCAAATTTTGTACACTATCGAATTACAGACCTCTAACGGTCCACTAGGTTGCAAAATATAAGCTATTTCTATCTAAGCTCTATCTTTTTATGGCAATATCATGGGGTTGTTTTTCGACAACCCCATGGCTTATTTCTCTCACAAGAGATGGCAACACTAATCTGCTCCTCATCCCTTGACAACACCAATGAATGAACCAATCAGAGGCTGCTTTACTGCTGCTGTAGGAACAGCCGTTGAAACGCAGTCACTGATTGCCCCCCACATTTTAGGCTTTTTAGTAACTTCCTCATACTGTGTGTCAATGAGAGCGAAAGATAGTCTATGTATAAAGATAGCCATACTCCCATTTGAGGCTGGCTCTCCAGGCTAGTCCCCTCCATCCAACTAGGTGTGTCCAACTCCACATCTGACCTTAAACGTTGAGTGCACTTTTCATGTTTCCATATTTTTCAACATAATGTAGGCTATGTATCTGGATTGTTCATCTAAACCTATTCAGCGTATATGTCAAAAACAGTTATTTAAGGCTTAATAAAATGATGATTTTGCAACTCTCACCAGCCATCTAAATGAGTTCCATGTACTGCCAGCAGAATTCATATTTATATGCAAATGGTGGCCATTCTGCAGTCTTCCTCTAAACAAGCGGATACGACCACCAGCTCATAGCCATTTACCATGCACATAGAGCATGAGGAGTTACATCAAAGGTGATTTAAAAATAAAACCTGCACTAAGGTAAAAGGGTGGGGGGGACTCAAATGAGCATAAATGCATATGAATGAGAATGTGTGAAAGATATAACTTGACACGGAAAGGGGCCGTTCAAAAGCTATCGGAGAAGGTAGAAGGTATCAAGTACTCTTGCATTGAGGTTGGCTTTTAAGCCCCCCCACCTCTATCTGTATGTATGTGTAGTTTGTCTTGTTTTTTCTCCCCACACAGGTTGGCGGCTATATTGGTGTCCATACTGGCACAGAGATTAATCCTGTAATAATCACAGTTTTCCCTTCTGCTGTGTTGCAGCCATCTGCTACTCCATGAGGTTATGTATGCACTCTCTCTCACTCTCACTCAATCACGCGCACGCACACGCACACGCGCACACGCACACGCACGCACACACACACACACACACACACACACACACACACACACACACACACACCAAACCAAGTTTCTCAGCTGCATTCAAGAACACATAGTGTACATACAGACTTGGCCTCTCCAGGTTCAAGGCCAGCATGCTGTTCATCAAGGTTCTCAATCTGTTAGCAACTACATGCATGCCCAGCAAATGTGCGACTGCCTGGCACACAGCCTGCATGTGTGGAGACTGGGGAGACATATCACACACTGTACCACCATCAGTTGCTCTCTCTCAAGATCATTATTTTATCAGCACGGCAGTGTTTCTCAAAGTGAGCGATCCCCAGCAAAATGTGATACCAGACACCAAAATCTGTGTAACCCTTTTCACCTTATCATCGGCCCTTCCCCAGAGTGGCACCTTGGCTTTCTTCTTCTGTTTCTTTCAATATCTGGTCACTTCCACCCTAGAAGTGACTAAAATACTGCTTCAGACTATAACTGCTCTGGTACAGGTAAAAACACCATACTGGTATACAGTATACACAATATAATATAAGTACACAGTGCACTCTGTTGCAAGACTTTGCGACAGAGCGCACTGTGAACTTAATGATCAGTTAATATTTTTTACTAACACTGAAGTCTTTAAAGGGACATAGCAGTATTACAATTTGAGATTTGCACTCTATGTCCAGGACAAGGATGAAGTCTTTGTGTTTGACTCAAATGCTGAATTCCTACAATGTCCCTAATGCTTTAAAGCACTGGCCCTCCTAATTGTTGTGAGGGAGAGGCTGCATGGAGGTGTGAGTTATAGCTTAGGACCACATTTAATGGCAATTGTCATTAAATGTGGTCATTTTGGTCTTAAAAAAGCTCTGGCGGGGTGACATTGGCAAGTGTTGTTGTTTCACTGTTTTCTGTGTTTACAGATGTTGCCTCATGTCATCCACTGCCATGAAGCGATATTAAAGGATTAAAAACAGCACAGGAGATAAGGTTATCCTTTTGGCATGCAAATCCATGCCCAATTTGATGTCCGTGTTTTGTGTGTGATAGAAAGTTGATAAACTCAGGCCTGCGGCCTCATTATTTTCTAAGCTAATAGAGGTGTGGCACCATGCCAACTGTCAGGATTACTACCATCCTGTGCTTTACACCAGTGCAAACACAAATCCAACCAAATCCACATCAACACTAAAGCATTTTTCTTAGTATCTGTATGACATTCAATCCACTAAATATCAAAGACAACTGTACTTTGGCCTTCCACTAAATCGTTCTATGAATGACATCTATGTGTGCGTGTGTGCACGCGTGTGCGTGCCCATGCAGCATGGATCATGAGACATGAGTCGTTTTCCAGTTCTGCACATTTGGCCCTTGACCTCAATTCAAGAACACAACAATGGCCAAAAGCAAAATCAATAATGATGGAGGACTTGATCGACTTCAAATGGGGCCTGTGGTGACCATAATAACACTGTACCTGGTGTGATCTCTCCTTTTACTCGTCTCTCCCTGGCGCTTTCATCTAATAATAACATGTGCATGAATAATCATGCTCTTTTCTTTCCTCACCATCAGCATAAAGCTCTGTTCATTTCCAGACCCTCGCACGCAATTAGCCACAGTCACAGGGCGGCCATTTTGCTTCTTACATCATACTCGGGGGAGTGGGGGGTGCACCTCCTAAACAACCCCTGAAAAGAACAACAAAACCTGCTTACTGTATACTACTTTACTGACTCACAATATCTTATAATATTATGCCATTGGAAGGTGTTGTTTGTCACACTATTTTACTTCCTGTTTTCTATTTTCCCTTTTTTTGCAAGCTGTGGCATTTTTTTTCCACGTGTGGCATAGTAGTGAATAGTGATCTCTTGGATCACTATCTGGTATTGTTATGAAAACATTAGTGGGGCAGACTGGGCATTTAGGGGAACATTGTCCCCCCTTGCCCATGCCTAGATCCGCCCCTGCTCCCTCATTCTCTAAGACTCCACACAGCACAACATGGGAACGAAGTCCTTCGTCACACTCCCGGGGAACTGCTTAGAGAAGACATAGATAGAGCATGCAGATGCAGGTGTGTGTCAGTACGGTATCATATCGCAACTCTCCCTGGGGTATACGGTGCAGCGCTGCGTGATATGCGTCTCCTCCCATTCCTTCTCATCCTTGCTTCTGCTATAAACACATAATATAAAACGCATCTATTGTAGTCTCAGCGGTATTGTGCAGGGAGACCGCCTTGTACCCATGCACGCACGCACACGCACACGCACACGCACACACACACACACACACACACACACACACACACACACACACACACACACACACACACACGAAACATAAAAGTGATATAGATATTATGTGCGTGTCTCTCCGGGTTTGCAATAATGCGAGACATCCAATCCACTCTATCAGCAAGAGCGTCATGTTATTGACCATCTGAGAGATGTCTCCTACCAGATAATTATCTGCATGTATCATAACCTCCAGCTATGGCCCTGCTCCCCCCAACCAAGCTAATCTGCTACCAGGGTGAGGTTGGAGGGGAGGGTTGTGTTTAATGATAACATGTAAAGCCAATTGTGAGCAATAAAAAGGGTAAACTTGATGTTATCCTCTGTGTAGGGGAGATAGGGATGGAGATAGGGATGGAGATCGGGGCGAAGATAGGGATGCCACAGAACAACAAATGGATGTATAATTTTGTCAATGTTCTGGATAGAAAGCTTTTATTCCCATATCAAAAGTATTGCAAATGCAAGCTTAGTTGTACAGGTAGATAGACTAACCCCCATCCCTTTTTTATTTTATCCCACTATTTGGTAGACCATTTTTTCACCCCTATGTCAATTATCTAATGTGAGCCTGGGCTCTACACACCCTACACACCCAGTGAACCATATACAAGAGCGTATATGGGAAACGAACAGCGTGCCGCACGCCAGTAAGATGCACAACATCTTATTGGTACAGTAAATACTTAATATTAACAAAAGCTTCTAACTAAATTAACTAAATAATAACAATGAGTGCATTTTTCTTATCTCCCATTTTCTGAAAATCTTATGACGCCAACAATATGAAAATTTATTTGACACAAACAATGCCTTTTGCAATAGCTAAGGGATAGACCAATAACATATCCGTGAGTTGGACAGAGAGAAAGAATTGGAAAGTTCAATATACAAACACTAGTCAGCTGGCAGACAAATGGGGAGAAATTTGTGACCACGACGTGTATTGCGACCGCCAAAATGGTCAACCATACTAGTTCCCTACTAAACCTAACCTTAACCCCTAATCCTAAACATAACCTCAGTAGAACCTATGCCTGAACCTAACCTTAAGTCCCGACCGTTATGCCAATGGTTGCAACTGTTAGACTAACGGTCACAATCGTTATGTCAAATTTCGCAACATACGCCACGGTCGCAAAATGATGTCACAGAAGTTGAAAACTAACAAATTAGTCAAGACCTATTGGCCACCCAACGCAGCTGTGCCACAGTCACAAATTGTTTTCTACCCATCTCTCCTCCTGGAGAAATGGGTAGAAACACAAACCATAAAGCTGCGGATGGATGAAGATGGACAAACAGAGAGAGGCCATCACTGTGTCCGTCTCTCTCCGTGTCCATAACTCAGTCCACCCAAGAGTCTTCCCTCTGAAATAAAAAACTAGACGCCGCAGTTCCTCTACCAAGGTTGCGAAGGGAGAAGTATCCATCCCTCTTTCTGCCTCTTCTCAGGTTCTCCACTAAATCTCATATGGCTTTGTCATAAAAACGACAGGCTGCCTGCATGGGCAAGGTGTGGCGCTTAATGTCAGCATGGAGCCATGAGGAAGGGCTGGAGACAGTGTAAACAAACAGCGAGGGGCCTTTCATGTGTACTGTGGTAAATTAATTTAACTCATTTACCGCGAGCGCGCGTTCGTCGTTTTCTGCTATATGCCACGGCTCAAGCTAGTGCATTCGGTAAAAAAACTCTTTTGATTTTGAAGCGCCAGATCTCGTAAACAGGATGTGCGATGACGTCATGCTGTTTCTGGTGTCTTGACTAACCTGTCCTCTCACGATCTGAGCAAAAAATTCCGGGTCAAAAGTCAGGAAGTGACGTCTAGCCCTAGTGGATCTACCCATGCACCCACGACATTCAGGGGCAGATTCCAGGAAAGGCTTTTGAATGTATTGGATTGAATGGGTGCGAATGAGACAAAAAAACTTGTCCCATTCGCCCATTCTGTCCCAAATGAAAGTCAGCTACGGGATCTTTATCAGACGATGCGCTCGGACTAATAGATGGATTAAAGAATGAAATCTACATTTCATCGTGTTCTGTGCCTTCGTCGTGTTCGGCGAGCGTTGTCCCATGGTAAGAACACGACGAGCGCGTGCTCTGCGATAAAACTATTAAGAAAACGTTCACATGCTCATTCTCATCTGAACAAAAAAGTAAAATCATGTTGGTGCAACCAACCAGTGGTGCAACCACTACCAGCTTTTTCCCTGTACACCCATTCCTATGTTTAGCATACCAACAGGAGTTGCTGTTTCACCATTACAGAGTACAAACAGCGTCACTCAGTTCACACAATTGCGTGTAGTGATGGCCAGAGAGAGAGAGAGAGAGAGAGAGAGAGAGAGAGAGAGAGAGAGAGAGAGAGAGAGAGAGAGAGAGAGTCTGCAATAGTATTGACATTTAAACTGCAGCCTGAAGTTGTCAATGGTCTTTCGGCCACAAACTCCAGATAACCATATTGGCAAAGCATGCCGCATTACTGTGGGGACTAGTGACTTACTGACTAATGTGTTCTAATTCAATAGTGGGAAATCTATCAAGCAATTTCCATGCAGTGGTTCAAACTGTAATAGTACTTAAGTTTTGCCACACACACGCACGCACGCATGCACACACACCCACACACACACACACACACACACACACACACACACACACACACACACACACACACACACACACACACACACACACACACACACACACACGTGCGTGCCCACAGCACATGTATATACACATACAATAAAGACAGATATGTTCAGTACCTGCAGCAATCAAGCAGAGGGTGCTGTTCTGTTCATTCCACTCCATTTCTCTAGTTTACACATATACTGACTTGAATGGTGCTTCCACTGAACCTTGAAACGATGACACAGTATTAGAAAACAGGGAATAGAGACAGTTCAAGAGTATGGTCACCGTTTTATGTTTTATGACTCACAGGTTTGCCCCTATTGAATATACAGTGGGTTGCTATTTCCTTTGATCCTTTGAAGTGTGTGTGTGTGTGTGTGTGTGTGTGTGTGTGTGTGTGTGTGTGTGTGTGTGTGTGTGTGTGTGTGTGTGTGTGTGTGTGTGTGTGTGTGTGTGCGTCTGTGTGTGTGTGTGTGTGCGTGTGTGTGTGTGTGTGTGTGTGTGTGTGTGCTTGCGTGCATGTCGCCGCACTGCTGAGAAACGAGGCCAAGATGAGGCTAACCATCCATGTTTTTTTTTCTTTTTCTATTTTTTAATCCCACATTACAAGTTATGGACATAAGCGTGTCTTTTTTATCTTGGGCGTACCTGCCACATCTTCAAAAAGACCCTTCTCCATTATTCATGCACGGCTCTCAGAGGTGAGAAAAGAAAGAGTGGAGAGAGGGGAGCAGGGATCATTTCATATACAGAACCTGGACGCATCTGAAAGATGCCTGCATGAACACAGCAACCAACTGCTGGCACTCAGATCAGCCCAAACAGGGAAGCTGGAACTACCCTTGTTAAAAAAAACAACGCCTAGACAATGCTCCTCATGCCCCAAACTCTTCTCCTTTCTGGCCCAAAAACTATGGGATGCACTTCCCATTGCAATCACAACTGCAGAACTGATTCACTCCCAATCTTCAGCCACAATCTCACCTCAGACTCCATCGTATCCCATAGCACTAACATAAGTACTTGCGCTTTAGCCTTAAACTTCTACTGTATGCCAATGCAAAGTCTCAACTATGTATCTTAGATAGCATTTTATGTAGACTTACATAACAGTGTTTGTAAACTATAGCATTTGTATGCACCGTGTAATTACCCTATATTCTTTACTGTTACGTTCTTAGCCGATGCATGATTCACATTAGCTACTTTTTATGTGCACTGCATTGTCAAGCTTTTCCTTTTGTCCTTTCTTAATAAGTTAAGTCGCTCTGAATTTAGATTGTCTCCAAAATGCCTAAATTGTGAATTGGTGAGGGTCACAGAAATTTTTATAGTAGTACACTTTTCAATAGAGAAATAATAGGGATTGAGTGACACAGCAACACATCATGGATCCTGCACACCTATTTTTCTAAATCTATTTTCTTTCACACAAAAGCTCTGGCCAAACTTTTCATATAAGAAAAAAACAAATTGGTCCCACAGACTGCGCATGAAATAGCTTGCCGGTGAGTACACACATAGCATTACTACTAGCAAATAAACTCTACTGCCTTTATTTGCTAAATCCCCCCAAAATATCGTAAAACATGGAGAGCAGTATGTGAGACGTGCAAGTGATCTTTTATTGGCAACTCCCTCTGCCTCCTGAGATCACAGGTGCTAAAACCTCTACTCTCTACTCATTATCAGCCCAAATTCAATTACGTAATAACAGGGCTCAGGGTTCCTATGAAGTTGAATGGAATTGATCTTGATAAGGAGCAAAGACCCGTGAAATCTGCAGAGCCTGTGACCCACAGACCAAATAATAAGAAATACTTAGATGATAGATGAGGGTGTCGTGACGACGATAGACCTGCTGTCTCTGTGTGTGTGTGTGTGTGTGTGTGTGTGTGTGTGTGTGTGTGTGTGTGTGTGTGTGTGTGTGTGTGTGTGTGTGTGTGTGTGTGTGTGTGTGTGTGTGTGTGTGTGTGTGTGTGTGTGTGTGTGTGTGTACAGAGTTCATGGTTATGGGAGAGACCAGACAGCTACCACTACCCAAGTATACAAACATACAGTAAGTAAGCCTTATTGAGCCATGAGGCTTTAAAGGGCAGGACGATGGGCTCCATTTTTGTCACCGCTAAACTTCTTATCCCTAAACTACTACTTTTTTTTTTACTATGTACTTATTTTGAAAAAACATTTTTGAATAGTTAAATGGGCAATCTACAAGCTCACAATGTGTCGATGCAGGTTGGCTAGTTGGACCATTCAAAAATGTTTTCAAAATAGAAAAAAATGCAAAGAAGTTTGGAGATAAGGGTTTAGCATGTAACGGAAATGGAGCCCTATATCTTCTGCTTCTGATTCCTGTTTTCAAGTGTATTGAACAAGACCATCTCAATGCTCTGATTTGGGGTTTGGCATTGGCATCTACATTAGTATTGCCATTAGTCTTGGGCAGTATTGATTTTCTAATATTGGTATTGATAATGTGTTAATTAGCTCGATATTCAATATTACCGGTATTGACCACTAGATAGCAATGGCATGCAATCAGGGTCAGACACGTTCCCCCAGTCACCTAGTTCTCAGAATTGCGACATTGAGGGGTCAGAAACTGAGCGCTGTGCTGTTCAAGCAGCGCATATTTTAATAGAATACAGTATAATGTCGGTATTTGATGATATTCGGTATTTGATATTTTTTATAGACCCAACAATATTACTCGGTATTGATTTCCAATATCGCGATAAACGGTAATACTGATATATTGCCCAGGACTAATTGCCATGATTCCTAAATCTTAGGGTTGGGATTTGCCATGTTTTACTATTATTTTACTACACAATTCTACCTCAGCATGTGCTTAAGATTAAGCCATTTTAGCTAAGGGGTGGTACAAATTATAGAGCTAGCGGTGCTCTATTACTTCCATTCCTAGTGTTTGTTTTTAAACCAATTTTGTGTCCAGTGCTGACGGACAGGTCGGTGAGATCCAATCAGGTGCGCAATAATCTAAATCGTGATGGCAGAGACTATAGCAGACTGACATGTGAAGACAAACAGCTACAACCTCTGGGGTAATTATCAGAGAGACATTGCAGGCCAATCTATTTCAAAAGTCAATGTTCATTGTTGCACATTCTGTAGCACGTACAGACAGTATATTGACTGTGTTGTGTGATTGATTTTTATATCCTGAAAGAATAGTAATTGTTGACCATTGAAGAAAAATGCCTCCTTCCTGTGCTGAATGATTTTCTTTGGATGTGAGTGGCTGTGTTTGTGTGCATGAGCGTGTGCATACCGTAAGCGCATGTGTGTGTGAGCAGTGACTACAGCCTCTGTCACGTGGCCTCCAAAGTCTTGCATCTACCCCCAGACTAACACAAAACCCCTTTGGTCTAGTGGTTAAGATGTTGGACTTTCACATGCAAGACCAGAGTTCGAAGTGCGCGCGTACACACATGCACACAGAGTAAATACTTAACATTGTATATTTTCTTATATTTTCCTCCCACGTCTTTGTTTTTGTTTTGAAATGTAAGAAGCAGTAGAGAAACTGGCAAAAGAGGAGCTGGATCAGATGTAGTTATTTTGGAAGTGCTCAGAATCTACATTTTGGTTCATGTCCATTTTTGAAGAAATAAACATTTTGAAGAAAATGTATAATATTTCATATATACATTTATGAATAATACTTGCACTGAACTATGTCTGCTGACATACATACAAATACCTGCAAGGCCAACTACAATAAAATGAATATGTGCATACACATTTCATATTTACAAAGCTGTATACAGTATTACCATACATTTAAATGTTCAAGAACATGTTTGACCTTCAGAACCGAAGGATAGGAGATGATCTGATGCAGGCTCACACTCCATAACTCAGCCAGACTGTGACCTTGATAATAAACGAAACACTTTGAATATTTGAAACAAACATGAGCAGAACAGGATTTCATCTTTCCTTGAAAGTAAAGTTCTTCACGTGTGTGTGTGTGTGTGTGCGTGCGTGTGCGTGTGCGTGTGTGTGTGTGATCATTCTAATTCGCACATAGATCTTGCACCACAGAACCTTTTTCGCTGTCATTTGCTGCCACTCAAGTGACAAATGACCGATCACATATAGCATGTATTTTCTTGAGAAGTCTCCTGTCATACTTTCACTCTGCTTTGCAAGGAAAATGTTCTTGCCTTCAACAGACAAACGCATGCACCAGAGTCAGAAGAGGTTTCTACCTATTCATGTCATGTCTATGCTTTACACAGCCACTGACAGAAAGAACCACCTGTCTGTCTCAACAAGCCCCAGACACCGAGAGAAAGCACTGTTGCAAATGGACATCACAACTTTTCCAACCTGGGATAAGGGGTGACAACTGAGTTGTTGTCATTGATGCTGCTGCTCACCAAGCAATTAAGGGCTGAGTGAGCAACAGCAACTCAAAGTGGATGAGAGGTGAATTTCAGTGCCCTCTCAATTTTATTTCACTCACTATATTTCTTGATTTTACAGGTTTGAAAGGCACAAAAGGGGTATTGCTAAAACGGTGCTGTTTTGCATAGGCCACCAACATAATTAGGATTTGAACTCTTCAAAGCCACAATCCAAACATTTTTGTTAATGAAAGCGTATTTAGATCTACCTGTACTGATGTAAATACTGGTTGTAATACCTGTATCTTCAGTTCACTGTAGATTGTTAGATTATTATAACATACTGTACTTGTGTTGTGACATCTCTTTCATTTCTCAGTCACTTCTCACCTTTATTTCCTTGGTCACATTATATTTGACTGTTTCAGCCTTTATAACTTATACAACTAACACCCTTTCTGGTTCATAGGCCGTCAATGCAGTCCTTATAGCGTAGCTGTTTTCTTATGCCAGCTAGCCTAGAGTCCGCACACGCACACGCACACGCACACACACACGCACACACACACACACACAACTGCTGTCTCTTTAGATAAGACCTCAGAGAAGAAGAAAGCTGTCAGAGCCAACGGGTGTTAGGCAACAGGACGATTCAAAGTAGTTGGTACGTGACTTATCCTGCTGAGCCCTGTGGATGCCCTACCATGAATAAATCTTAATTGAAGCTTTTGCAAGTGAGCTACAGTAGCTAAGCTACATGCCACTAGCACCCATCTTTCTTTCTTTTTTCACTAGAGCATGGGGGGCTAATCTGGAGATAGAACTTTGGGAGTTAGACAGATTAGGGTTCTTGTTTCTTTTTTTTTTTTTTCCAGCAAGACAAGGGATTTGACAATAATAAACCAGGGGTATCGTAGTGGTTCAACCAGGGGTCTTCGAGGGTGTTCCTGGTGTACCCCAGCTACAGGATGGAAAGTTAGTAACCAAATTGACCCTTACAGTATATACTGTTACTGTATATAAACTCTTGATAGCATATGAAACCAAATGGATTCCGTATGGGTCCATTGGGTTTGTCCGTGTTATACTCTCAGGAGCGTACGTTATTGTTAATAGTTTGCATAATTGTCTCCACTGTAAGGGGGTGACTATGTTTTGCCCCCTGTCCGTCCATCCGTCCGTACACGCGTCCGTCTGTCCGCACGTCCGACGTGTCCCGAGACGGTGAAGACAGGTCTAGTTTACAAGATAAGTCTACACCAGTGGTTTTCAAGAGATTTGAACAGAGCAACCTGGGGGACCATCACTATTGTATGGGGTGGGTCCATCATAGGCCCACAACCCCGCACAAAGTGTTTGGGAGCTTCAAGCATTCATTAAAATAACATTTCTTCTACATTCTGTAATTGTGCAGACTTCTTGACCCAGACGAGTACATAATACATTTTCCACTCTCAAGCATTACGTACGGTATCTCTAAAGGTTCTATTTGAATACCAACTCTCAATGATTTAGCAGGGGTTCATATAAGGGCGGCAGTAACGTCATAATATCACCCCATCCCTATCTAAGAATTGGCAAAAGTGTTTTAAGCACAGTGTTTATTGACTGCACAGTGTTTATTGACTTGACTTATTCACAAAGTGTGTTTTTGATTATCATATTTGGTGGTAACTACAGTACCTGTCATGAATTCACCCACTCCATATCTAAGTAGTGGACAGTGCTAAGATGTTGACATTGATTTTCTATTCATCTGTAAATATCAAGCAGTTAATGTCACAGTGATGCATACTGTTCCTTTAGTCATCATGATTCTAAACTGTCTTATAGACTAAATATAATTATATACTAGGCAAAAATTAGCCTACTGTGTGTGTTATTTCCTCTATATGTTGAGAGGAAATAACGAATGAAAAGCCTTCAGATTTCATGGTGTCCCTAGCTATTTTCTAAGAAACAATGCATCATCTGTGTGCATGTGTTTACGCATAATGTATTGGGAAAAGAGTGTGTGTGTGTGTGTGTGTGTGTGTGTGTGTGTGTGTGTGTGTGTGTGTGTGTGTGTGTGTGTGTGTGTGTGTGTGTGTGTGTGTGTGCGCACGCCCCCCCCCCACACACACACACACACACACACACACACACACACACACACACACACACACACACACACACACACACACACACACACACACACACACACACACACACACACACACACACACACACACACACGCAATTAAATAACCATTTGAAATCCAACAGTGGTATCCCTGCACAACTAATGCATATCACCGAGTGGATCTTGTGAAATTTAAAATTCCCTGAGCATATCAGGTTGGTGATGGTGCCCTAATGAGACCCATATAAAGTTAATATCCATTCCCTAATGAGACATTTAGGAGGAAGACCAGAAGCCCCATTTGGATGCGTTGGTACCCAATCATCAAGATACCATGTTAATGGTATCACATCCATTTCTAGGAAACACAGGGGGGCTTTATTATTTCTACACACCATCTCTAAGGTATATTAATGAAATAGTAAAATGTTGGAAATTTGTGGAATTCCCCTTTAATACATTGGTTATTATGTTTTGCACAAGTCCCATGTTTTGTATGCTTCCATACAGTGGCACAGCATAGTCACAGCAGGCCCTTATGCAGCCTATCTTCGACAGGGCCCTCCACACAAATGGATCCAAATTAACAGGAACTACTTAAGCAGAGAGAGAGAGAGAGACAGAGAGAGAGAGAGAGTGAGTGAGTGAGAGAGAGAAAGAGAGAGAGAGAGAGAAGGACCCCTAGTGCCCCCCCCCCTCCCCTCTCCTCATGGCGCCCAAAGCAACTGCCTCGTCTACCCCTGAGAGGGAGAGAGCGTTTACTGTAATATTGCACCGAGAAGGTAACTGTCTGTAAATTTTAGTCCCTGCAGAGGTTTACTGCATGCGATTTGTCCTCGTGACACTGGTCGACATACCATTCTCCCTTTGTGTCGTACAGTAGTGTATACTCGATTGCTTATTGCACATAATCCATGCAGGCTTCTTGCACATGGACACAAAATCCCTAATGCATGCATACAAGAGGAAACAAATTGGGAAGACACAAGCACTTAGTACGCAGAACGCCACCACTATGCTCACGCATGCTTTATTTAATTCATCAGCTCTTCAGGCTGATGTGGCAGTCCTGGACAACGCACACACACACGCACGCAGGCGTACACATGCGCACGACAGAATGAGGCCGCCACTGCAAAGTTGCTTCTGCAAGAGAGAGAGGATCAGCACGTATGTTTACTGTCCTCCCATCTTGCGTTCCTGTCTCCGGTCCTCGCGCTAATCTTTTCTTCTTACTGTCACCCTTTTTCATCAGGTCCATTAGTATTTCTCCCCTCCCTCTCCCACCTCATTCCTTTAATCCCCCTCTTCTCTCTTCTATATTGCTGGTCTTTTGCCCTCTGCTTCTCCCATGACATTTCTCCTCTCCTCCCCTCTCCTCTACTCGCATCTCCTCCCCTCCCCTCGCATATCCTCTCCTCTCCTCTCCTGTCCTCTCCATACACGCATGCAGACTGACAGTGAGCAAAGGGTTACTTTTTGAGAGATTAAATGGTTTTGTCTGAAAATGCTCATTCATTTGAATCTTACGTGCAGCAAGAAAAAAGATGTGCAGCAACAACAACATCAACGACAAAAAGATGTCCTCTGTATCATGATACATATCTATTGTGAGATTGCAAGCAGTATCCACCACTACTGCGGATAGTGTTGTCAAACATGTTTAGAAGAAGCTATAAAATAGTCCATGATACTATAGGGTTTCCTGCTTCATTTATCTCGGCTAAGGAGTCCCCTGCCTGAAAATATAATAAAACGCTGCACTAGAGTTTTGCCTTCAGGGACAAAGTTCAACGTCCTCTTGCAGCAGCTTGAGAGTCTTATTGAGGTGTTCATCTGTGTGTGAGAGACTGCATCACAGTCGTATAAAAGGTATATTGTTAACCTTTCTATGTCACGGGGTGTTCAGGAGAGGGCAGTTCGACTCTAGTTACCCTGGTTATTGGCTCATCAATTGTACCATCTCTGTCTCTACAGTAGCTCTCCAGTTTGCCCTCTGTTCCCCTCTCATCGCTTTGTCTTCCTCCTCTCTCTGTTTTCCTTTTCATCGTTGTACTTGCTGGCAATGTGTCTGGCGTTTGAAAACGAATGGCTCTGCTTTTGTTCTGCACGAAGATAATGGATGACTACGGCCATGCCTCTAGGGCTGGACACGTGCACACACACACACACACACACACACACACACACACACACACACACACACACACACACACACACACACACACACACACACACACACACACACACACACACACACACACACACACACACACACACAAAATATAAGTCTGTTCCTTGAGATGTTAACATTTTGTGCTCTGCTAATGACATATAAATGTACCATATTGTCCCGAATATAAGACGACTCGGTTATAAGACAACCCCCATTTTTCAAGACTCATTTACAGAAAAAAACACATTGAATTTCAAATAGTCTAGCCCCCGAATATAAGATGACTCCATTTTTTTACTATATTTCCATTAGGTAAAAAAACATAATTATATTATATTCAGGCCAATAGGGTATATAGCATGGCTCACATGTCTGCATGTGTGTGTGTGTGTGTGTGTGTGTGTGTGTGTGTGTGTGTGTGTGTGTGTGTGTGTGTGTGTGTGCGCGCGACACAACAATGCCATTGTGACATTGCGGCCCTCAGCCCTCAGGACTCCATAGCTGAGGTGCGAGAAGGCTACACCTTCTTCTGGAAGGGTCTTCCAGAAGGCTCACGTCGCCTCCATGGAGTAGGCTTTGCTGTGTGGACCTCCCTGCTTCAGAAGATTCCTGAATCCCCAGTTGGCATTAGTGAAAGACTGATGACCTGGAGGATTCTCCTCACTAACAACCGTTACTGCACCATCATCAGCGCTTACACCCCAACACTGATTGCTGACCCTCAATGCAAGGATGAGTTCTACACCTCTTTGCACTCCACCATCAATAAAACACCAGCTACTGACAAGCTCATCCTGTTAGGGGATTTTAACGCAAGGGTGGCCTCTGACAGTGCACTATGGAAGGATGTCACCAGTCAGCATGGTGTTGGTAATCTCAACCATAATGGTCTCCGTCTCCTCACTCTCTGTTTGAGCACCAACTGGTCATTACAAACAGCTGTTCCAAATGAACAAGTACAAAACATCCTGGCAACACCTCGCTCTAAACACTGGCAACTCTTAGACTACATCATTGTACGCCAAGCAGACAGAAAAGAGCTGCGTGTCACCAGAGCCATGTGCGGAGCCGATTGTTGGACTGAACAGAACAAAGGACAGAACAAAGATTGATCTAGAAATTCAACCTCAACAAAGAAAAACTCCTCCCTCCAGGAGGCTGAACTGCGATGCACTGAAGTCTGTGCACTCGGGGTAGCAGACCAGCTGTCCAAGAGTCCTGAAACCCCAATGGATCTCAACATCAGATCTGCGTGGAGTACCCTACGGACTGCTGTGGAGTCCATAGGGTTCAGCAGAAGAAGACATCAAGACCACCAAATGGACCCTTGCGGGTCCATTTGGTTTCATTTTGATTCTGGGGGTACCTGGAGCCACATATTTTGAGATTGGGTAATGGACCATTACATAGCCTACAACTCTCAACTGTGCCATGATGTAAGCTTATGTAACAAGCTTATGTAACAATTGTGGGGACCCAAATACGCACAATTGTTACATAAAAAAAACCCTGGTCTGGAAATTGTTTAGGGTGATAAGCTGAAGTGTTTGGCAGTAGGTGTGCAAGATCAGGCCTTTAGGAGCAGGTGCAGGAGCCTGGGACCAAATTGGGGATATTCTTGTTGAAACTGAATGTACACACACATCACACAATCAAAAAAATATCAAATATCAATCTAAATATAAAACATATACAATTAAACACAATATGTTTAGTAATAACACAGTTACGACACGATTTGAAGGCAAGAAGGACAATAAGGGGAGAAAAGTCTGCTTGTGTGTTATATACCGGTACTAAATAATATTGTTAAAAATAATGTAGACAATCCGATTTAGAGTGGAGTGAAGTGGTCAGTTAGAAACGGCCAATAGAGATGAGCATGGGGTTAGTTAAGATTCTATTGATTTCCATTGATGGAACACACACACACACACACACACACACACACACACACACACACACACACACACACACACACACACACACACACACACACACACACACACACACACACACACACACACACACACACACACACACACACACACACACACACACAGCTCTTATCTCTGGTCATTTCAATCCCTGAGAATTTTCAATTGTCAATTCTAAGTGGTTTTCAGCCAGACATTAGGTCAATAGCCTTATCTTGTCACCTGTAAGGCCTTCTGGATTATCAGCTTAATTGATGATCCCCCTGTAATCTTTCCTAGATTCACAAATCCACACATTATGTTCACTAGCTGGGTGCATGAGACAGTTGGTAACTATCTAGCTATGTCTCCCATTGCACTGACCCATGAACAGGGTTGATAGAGTTGTCCTATTTTAATCACACTCATCATAGAGTAATGCTAATGTAGGGCTGAACGTGAACAGCACATCTGAAAGGAACAGCACATCTGGAGAGAGTGATTAAATGTGACACAATCTATGGGCACGGTAGGCGTGCACCACCATAATGAATTCCCTAAGAGGAGAGAGTGAATGCATGAAAAAATAAACTAACACATAGCACATTGTCAGACACAATTGGGTTTGTGATGACCCTGTCATGAAGATAAATGGTTGTCTTCTTCCAGTTGGCTCCTTAGCATAGTTCATGGTAGATACTGATGGAGTTTAGCAATTGTGAGTCAATGAGTCACATGCAAAGGAAATTCGGGAATGGACAGACCCGAGAGAGAGAGAGAGAGAGAGAGAGAGAGAGAGAGAGAGAGAGAGAGAGAGAGAGAGAGAGAGAGAGGTTGATTTTGCTACTGTAACTTTCATGGTAGAATAATATCAACACCACATACAGCAAACAGTACTCTATACTGATGTGGCCACATGGTTGCATATTGAAACCACGGTTGGTGGTGGCTGAGGGGTAGAGTCACCAGATAGGAACCGCAAGATTGCCGGTTCAAACCGGGGCTCCCCCAGAGTTACTGTCGAAGTGTCCTTGAGCAAGACACTGACCCCCTAATTGCTCTTGCTGTGCCGATTGTGCCTTGCATGGTTTCCGCTGCCATAGGTGTGTGAATGGGTGAATGTGATGCACAATCTCTGTTAAACGCCTCTGATAAAGGCACTATATAAAAGCAGCACTTCACAGATTGTGTTATCACTGAACAACACACATTGACATCAAAGCACATGCAGACGGACATCTTTGAAGCCCTATTTCTCTATCCAACAGGTCACCTTTCAGCATGTCAAATATATCTTTATGGTCTCTTTCACACTCTCTCATGCACACACACACACACACACACACACACACACACACACACACACACACACACACACACACACACACACACACACACACACACACACACACACACACACACACACACACACACACACACACACGTAACATTTCCAAAGCACAAAGGCATATTATTAAATTAGATGGGGAAACATGCGCTGAGCGCCTCAAACACAGCAGCCTTTCTCTCTGCTCCTAATCCCAACAAAGGGACGCTTACTTCTTTGTTCAGCGCTCTCTCTGTTCTCCCTCGGACACGGAACGAGGGAATCCGAGGAGGAAGGGAGGAGTGCTTGCCAAGTAGAGGAGGAGGGGGGGGGGGATCTTCTGTTTCTTTGATTGTTTGTTTTTTTCAGTCGAGTTAATCTCAGTGCCGCTGATTTGTGGCAGGTTCACGCCGGTCTTCTCTCACAGAAAGCAAAGTGGGAAGAAAAAGTTTGTGTGTGTGTGTGTGTGTGTGTGTGTGTGTGTGTGTGTGTGTGTGTGTGTGTGTGTGTGTGTGTGTGTGTGTGGGGGGGCAAACTTTTGCTATACTCGACTGCAGTTGCACGCTGTGTCCACTCACAATTTTGCACACTAGGGTATACTGTTCGATTACTGCACGCACGGACGCAGGCGCGTGCGCGCACACACACACACACACACACACACACACACACACACACACACACACACACACACACACACACACACACACCCTTATGCAAACACATGCAGCACATAGCGACAGACAGGAATAGAATAAATTAAAGAAAGGTAAACAAATGCAATCTGTTACCCTGAGGGTGTCCATCTCTTTGAGCAACAAAGGATTTAATATTTCACTAGTCTAATCTGTTTACACGTTTAATCGCCTCAGTGGAAGCTTATTCAGCACATATAGAGGACCGAAGCGGATGAAGTTCGTATATAGGGATCTGCTGTTCTCCATCTTCCGTTGGTTCAGAACCAACAAAGCTCTTTCTGAAGGAAAAGAAGGAAGTTGATCGTATACCATTGTTGCGATACTTTCATGGGTGGCAAACCTCCACCGGAAGTTTGACAAAATAAATAACAGCAGTGAATGGAGCCAACAATCAAGTGCTATTCATGAACCACCTTTGTCATATATAATTGTTCAGGAATATTCTAAGGTATGGTATCTGTGTAGGAGGTATTCTTATATAATTTATATGTAGCTATATTTATTTTCCATGGTCAGTTAGGTTTCAGTCACTCAGACCTTAGACCTATAATCAACCCTACACAAAAAGACAGACGCCATGCTTGGGGAATGTGAAGGTTTCTATTGATTCCTGGATCCCACGGGTTAGTGTCGAAGTGTCCTTGACCAACAGACTTAACCCCTAATTGCTCCCAATGAGCAGGTTGGCGTCTGCATGGCTTCTCCTGCTGCCAGTGGGTGTAGCGCTATAGAAATGCAGACCATTCACCTAAATCGGAGGTGTGAGAAGAATTGGATTGAGACGCATGATTCATCTTCATTTGATTAGCATTGTCTGGCTGTGACCCTGGTGGGCCAGGATGCTCAGTCAATCACATACTGTAGGATTGTTCCACCCACCTTGGTCAGGCATGAGAGCAGATGGATAGAGAGAGCCTGAACATTGATTGAGTACCCAGAAAGAACTTGCTCATTAATTTAGAAACCAACATGATGAATTGGGATTTTTAGCAGGGAGCGGCTGGCCTTTTGATAAGACCAGCCGCTCCCTGCCAACCCCAGGTTCTGGCAGGTGTTTATTATAGGGGTGCGCAAAAAAAATCGTACACAAATATATCGCAATTTTAATGCCATGATATCAATATCGAATCGCCATGTTCAAAATCATTTTTTAAAATATTTATGTATTCCTTAATTTGTTAATGTCAGAAAAGAGTCTGTATGTCCATTGCTGATCATAATCCAGAAATCGCGGCAACATTACAGTCTGATTTGAGTTATTTATGATAATGATTCATCCTGATTCATCTTATCGATCAACCCTCCTTCGGTTGTTGTGAAGAAGGCAAAATCTGCCTGAAAAAATATGACCTGGAAGTACAAGGAGTATAACCTGTTTGACTCAAAGAGTCAAACAGATCCGGCGGATGGCGACCTACTGACACCAGTGGTGTTAGTCATGTAATGCATCATAGAGAGCATCTTTGAAGACCTATGATAATACAAACGCCATTTGAATGGGAATAATTTGATAAATAAAAAATGCGAAAACTACTGGTAGGGAACTACTATATACAGTACATGTCAAGTACGTAATTGGGTGTTATTGGGTTAATGTCTTATATGTACTGGATTTGTGAGCCAAAGATGAATTTCCATCCCGGTGGACAATAAAGATTATTATTATTAATTAACAACTGCAACATAAATCGATCCGGAACCCTAAATATAAATATCTTATTGTATCGTGATGTAAGTGAATCGTCCCATCCCTAGTTTATTAGATAGATAGCTACAATACCATGTTCTGGAACGGTTTTGGTCATTGGCACATTTGTTGACAATCTCAGAGTATCTGAAAACAGCAACATTGACTATGTATCACGAATATACTATTCATACATGTCTGCGTATACTGACGGTATACAATATTCACGTAATACAGGATTCCTCTATTCTCTTCACACCCTCTCATTGCCTCTTTTCTGCTTCTATCCACTATATCCATTCAGCACAGACATCCTGCTGAGGAACTGCTGTCAGCAGAGACACGTGGTTAGCATCAGAAGCTAAGCTACACTCTCAGGGCCTTTCCTCCTCAGTCCTCAGAGGAGCTCAAAGGGAATGCTTTACCATCATACGTTTATTCCTCTCCCTTTGTTTCATGGATAGATTTGGGTTTGCTTTTCCTAGACTTCTTCCTTTCATTATCTCCTCCTATATTTTATAGTGTTTTTGTTCTTTTTAAATCTGCGTTTGCACAAAACACAGGTCCTAAAATCTTGACTAGTTAGAGGATATCCTCTAGTCTAACTGGTCCTTTTTGGCCTGATTGTAACACAATGATCTGTCTGTCAAATCCTAGCCTCGACACCCAGGCTTTCATTTTCATCCGTGTTGCGTGAAAACGGACTAATTTGTTAGCCATGGTGGCCTGAAAGTGGGAGTCAACATTTCTGGGTGGGTGTTGCACCAAATTATGTGATATAGCACAGCCATGGAGGGGCGGGGGAGGGGCATGGAATGACGACACATTGGTGAGATCAAATCAGATATCAGATCAGCTCATCTGCCGTCCAACCTCGGACGGCACCCCGCTGCCCAGGCCAAAATCATTTCAGGTTAGCTGCACTACGTCACATCATTGTGAATGAGACCCACCCGGAAGGGTAGAATCCCACTTCTAGCCCAAAGCATTACTCCAGGGTTTCGATTTTTGCACAGGGTAGATGAAAATGAAAGCCTGGGTATTAAATCAATATGACTTACTCTCACCTAAAATGCTTTCAGATGTCAGAGCTTTGTTGTTGTTGTTGTTGTACTATATGAGGTACATATTGCTACCAGAGATGCAGAATTGCTAATACGTGTAGGACATAACGACAGTAAAATATACCATTTTTTGACAAATGCAGATATACTGGTTTACAGTAGGAGGTGCTAAACATTCAGCAAGAGGCACAACGATTTCACACATTTTCACATATAAAAGTGGCTTGTACTTTCCCTCTCCATTTGCAAGTTATATGAACAAAATGACAAGCAATTAAGTATAAGGATGTGATACAGCACATTGAATTAGACTTAGAACAGAAATCTGTTTTGATTCAAATGATTATTTTCCCCTCCTGGCCAGGATTATTCATTCAGTGTATGTATGTTATACATTAACTATACATCATTTTCTGACTTCTATATGAAATAAATCTGGACTTTTCAGCGGCTGTGCAAAGGCTCTTCAAATAATTGAAATAATTGGTAACTAATCAAGATCAGATGGACTACGTTCATGTAGTTATTCTGTCCCTGATGCTGCCTCAATTACAGATTCACAAAACAGGGCAGTGCAAACATACACACGCACCCAGCAAAAGAGATGTGGATAAGGCCTGCAGTCAATTACACTTCAAAGTGTTACTCACTGCACTGCTTGATTGAGCCACCTGAGGTTTGAAGGCAAAGACGGGACAAAGCCAGGTCCACTGAGGAAAAGAAAGCTGCTTCTTTCTATTCATTATCTGCTGTTTTGGCAAAAGCAGCAAAGCTGAACTTGAAGCCATCGGTGCATAAATATTTGAATATTTGTGGGTAGAAATCAAATACTCAACACATTGCTATCCGTAGCAACCTGTTGTTTAGTTCAAGGGCTGACTGCATTTAATCGATCAGTGCATTCAGGTGACCCAACAGGAGTCTGGGGACTGATTAAGCAAGTTCAATTTGTCAATATGCGCAGTAAAATCTGTGGAGGGAGCTGAAGCGTATTATTTAATACATGGCCCCCAGTGTTTGATGTCACACCAGGAAATGTGAGTGACATAAAATGACTTTATAGTCATTTTGAATTATGACATGATTAAGTTGGTGATTAAACCGCGCAAAGAGTCCGATGTCCCCAAACTGTCATCACAACATTGTGTGATCCTGTCCAAATGTCAGACACACACAGTAAGATGCAATACGTGGCAACATCTCTGCATATCTCCCTTTGTTTGTGTGTGGTGTTGACTTAAATAAATAAATCCTTATGTAGAAAGTGTTTGTGCCTTGTGAATGTGTATGCTTGCCTACAGTACAGTATGTTACATGGGTGCGAATGATTCACGTTTGTATATGAGAGTGGCTGCATAAATGTGCATGCATGTGTTACTGACATTTGTGGTTTTCCTATGAGTTATTTTCTTGGAAGACACTGACATTGTTTGCCTGAGAAAATACAACAATGTTATGACAACAAAGACGACAACATTTTAGAATGCATGAGGGTGCACCATTAATAGTACAGGACTTAGGTCTCCCACGTGAAAGTCCAGCATCTTTCTTTTCAAAAAAAGTTTTATAACAAAAGGAATGGCAAGTATACATTTCACCGGTTTTTAGAAAAATAAAAATAAAAATACAACAGTACACCCTTTAGAAAAGTCCAGCATTCCTGCAGACCGGGGGAGATGTTAGACTTCAGAGGTATTTTTTAATATTTTTTCTTGTGACAGCAGATCGCAGTTACAATAAAAAAACTATTGTAAGACTTTCCTGTTACTCTTGTTACTCACTTCCTGTAGTGCTTGCTTATTGATCTCTTGCCCAGGAGGGGTGAAATCATTTTGCGATATCGATCTAGGTTGTGACCTTGTAAGCTGGTCGTGACGGATGCTAACCAGCCGTGACCGTTTTAACAGTTGCATTCTTTTTCCACTTGCCCCGACCTTTTCATAAATCGGTCGCAAAATTCCTCAAATGGTAGCGACCATTTTACAATCGGTTGTGACCGTTTAAAAAGAGTCAGGCGTTTAGGTAAGGTTTTACTGAGGTTATGTTCATGGCTAAGTTTATGGTTAGGTTTAGTTCCGACGGTTTCCCAAACTGTTGCGGCAGTTTGGGAAAAGGTTGCATCGGTCTCAACCATTTTAAGTCTGTTGTTTCCTTCATCACTGTGGTCGCTGCTCACCCATAAGTTGTCTTACTTGTTTATTGAGAGACAATCTGTCACAAGCCAAATAAAAGAATGAATTAAAAAGCAATCAAATACATCTGATAAAACTGACAGTGACAGTAGGTGACAGTAATGCAATTTCTTTTCACTTCAAGTGAAAGTACCAGATTGTTACAACTCCCACCAGATTAGATTATTTTAATGAAGTTTCTCCTGTGAGTTGAATGTGTTTTCTCTTGGGACAACAATGGGACACCAAAGGCAAACAAAGAGAGACAGAAAAAGGTCATCAGATTCCTGTATGATGACAAAACATAAAAAATTGGTAACAATATAAATGCCCATAACAATAACTGCCCATAAAACTTTGTAAAGTTACAAATTACTTTCTATAAAAAGTAACAAAAAGTAACAACAACCTCCAACCAGCCAGAGTATATAAGACAAGACACTAACAAGACACTAAAATATGTAATATATTAATATATTTACAATATGTAATAGTAATGTTGATATGCTCAGACAGTAACATGTAATATGAATATATTACTTTAAAATGGCAATAATTAATAAGTAGTATATTATAAAAACAATATTCCTAAAAAAAAAAGTAATATTCCTAACACTGAATACTACTGTATATATCAGTTTGAGTGCATGCATGCTATAATTTCATCAACCCTAGAAGAGCTTCCTTGCCTCTACTTCCACATGTCAATGCAATATTTTAACAAAATGTAATGTGTGATGTGTGCTTAACTACCCACTTTATACCTGACAGCCTGACACCACCTGCTACTTCTGGCTCTTCCCTTGGCTTGGACCAAGTCCTGCTGCTGTACGCCATGCTATCCTGTCTCCCCCTAGGGATAGATGTCTATACTCTGGAGATGTATGATGAACCTATAATAGTATGCTGTTCACTGCATCGTGTGTGTGCTTGCCTGCAGCCATGCACGTATGAGTGCATGTCTCCAGATTTTCTGTGTGTGAGCCTGAACCACCTGTCCTCTAGAGTTTTTTAATATTTCCAATATTGATCTTTCTGCATGTTTATTGGATAATTATGAAAAATGGTCAGGCTATAATTCATCACCCTGTATCTATATCTGGACGATCACACTCGTGCGATAAAGTAGCATGCAGCGTCCAAGAAAGTAGTATGGATGCCACCAAGTACTGTATATAGTTTAGCCCAAATTAAAAAGTGAATGTACAACATATTTCATACGTGCCTTTTCTCCCTTTTTCTTTCTCATAATCACTTTGCCCAATTTATACTGCAACAGTCTGTGGGATTGAAGCGGCTGAGCTGTCACAACGAATTTGTGTGCCTTAAACAAGATTAACCACTGTTATTTGTGCGCCCGCGTCTCGGCAAAGGTAATCAACAATGCCGCTTTGGCTTACTAATTCTCACTATGGTGATTGTTTACTAAAGCCCATAGCACCACAAATAGCTCAAAGTTTGAAAGGGGCGCCTGCACAAGAAAATGTCTCTGCATTAATATCTGTGTGGTCTGTGTCTGTCTGTCTGCATGTGCGTGTGCATGTCCATGCACACTTGCAAGCAAGCGATGGCACACATGCTTTTGGACAGTTCTGACAGACTGATGACAGCCATTATGGATGTTCTCCCACCTTGTACTACAGACTGTGGCCAAAATATTACTTTTGGAGCAGAGCAACAGTGCTGAAACATTGCAAGAACCATTTTGTTTCGAGGGAAACACATGCCCATGGGTTCATCTTTATGATTGCCCTGACTATTATATTAAACCAAGAGTGTCCTCTGAAATCAAATCATCGTTCCAGTCTCTCACCCTCATTTACTTTGAAATGTCACCTGCATTTGAAGGGCCCCCGGCATTTTCTCAGTATGTGTCCATGATATAGATTTATCTGTATTGGCATGTCTAAATACCAAATATTCATTGCAGAGTTTGTGTGGCCTCAAATGCTCTCGCCCTGTTCAAATAATTGTTATTTTCATTATTAATATTGTTTTAGTCTTACGACACATCTTAGCGAGATTATAGTCACCGTTTTAGTTTTCTTTTTACAATTCTAAAATTAACCAAACAGCCAACCACAATCAGCAGCATAGGTGTTCCTCTGTAGTAGCCGCACATTAGTCTCCTACGAATGACATATTGCATAATTTTTGTTCATAGGTGGCAACTGTTGGGCCAACTGTCACGACCATTGGCTAAATGACAACGGTCACAGCAGTGAAAAATACCGTCAGTTGCAACCGTTTTGTAGCAGTCGTAACCAGTGTTGCCAACTTGGCGCATTTGTCGCTATAGTTAGCTTTTTTCCAGACCCCCCTAGCGCCAAAATTAGTGAAAAACTCCTGGCGGAAAATCTGGTGCTTTTTTGCTTGTGAGTTGGGGCGAAATTGGTTGACAGATGCCAGAGATAAAACCCTAGTTTTTCACCATTTTTCCTCCTATGATAGAGTCCTCCTTCTTTCCTAGAAAGGACCATTGGTAACCAAATGGACCCTTTTAGATCTGTAACTCTTGAGATCGTAAAATGAAACCAAACGGACCCTTTCGGGTCCGTTTGGTTTCATTTTACATTTGGTTTCTGTTTGGTTTAATTTTACGCTCAAAATGGCTAAAATGCAGAATAAGCAGTGGGCCCTGATTGAAAACCACTGCTCTAGCGCATTATAGTGCATTTTGGAAGTGCCACTAGTGCATTTTGGATTTTGGCGGTTGGCAACACTGGTCGTAACCAATGGTTGGGGTAACCATTGTCAGCTAGGCAAACAACGGCTTGGATGTATGGTCTTCCACACAGAGGTCTCCCTGCTGAACGCCGGACATTATTCACATTATAGTCACACTATGTAATGCTACCAAGTTGAACCACAAGACTATCAGCAAAGTACAGCACACACAAAAGATAGTTATGCAGCAATATTAGTATAATACATTATGCAATGCATGATCTAGGCGGGCCTAAAATATTACTTTATTTTGCCTACAGTATATTGCTACATTGCTTGTGGTGCTGTTACGCATAGAGATTACACATACAGAGCTGTAAAGTTATAACTCTATTCTATTCTATTCTATTCTATTTTACTATGGAACTTTTCGGCACACAGTTTCATCATGCTAATGTGTGTGGCCTGCAGCAAAAATAATTACAGCCGTATCACATTATTGATTTGGTTAAATCTAATTGAGGAGACATCATAAAGGCTCCCTCTGATTGTTTTGACTATGTCTGGAGCTCAGTAAGGATAATTTCTAATGCTGGAGGCTACTTAAAAGATGTATGTATCAAGGTTCAAGGTTTCTTTATTAGTTACAATTATATCATCATAATATGCAAAGAAAGAAAGAAAGAAAGAAAGAAAGAAAGAAAGAAAGAAAGAAAGAAAGAAAGAAAGAAAGAAAGAAAGAAAGAAAGAAAGAAAGAAAGAAAGAAAGAAAGAAAGAAAGAAAGAAAGAAAGAAAGAAAGAAAGAAAGAAAGAAAGAAAAATAGCATAATACATAATAACAAATAATAATACATATAAAACATAAAAATATGAAAAACAGTCCAGGGCCCTTAAAGCATGAATATTTAAATAA
The DNA here is from genome assembly GCA_039105355.1 of Benthosema pterotum. Taxonomy (NCBI): domain Eukaryota; kingdom Metazoa; phylum Chordata; class Actinopteri; order Myctophiformes; family Myctophidae; genus Benthosema; species Benthosema pterotum. The sequence goes on from CM076977.1 coordinate 26,988,274, forward strand.
ATATGTAAAGTGACCAGTGACATCGGAGTGACATCGGCAAGGAAGAAGTTAGTTAGACTGAAGAAGCTGTGTGCTGGGTGAGTTGTGTATATTCTAACGTTTTGTATGTTTTGTGATTGAGTGAGTATATTATGTCTAGAATTAGCCATAGAGGTTTTATGGCAAACTAGGTCCATATTCTAAAAAGTTCTTTTGGATTTCTTATTTCACATTCAATTGTGCAAGTATATTTGGGGGAGTCAGGTGTTCTACTGGCTTCTGGCATATTCCGGAGCCACTGAGACATTTTAGCAGGCAGCATGCACAAGAAATGTTGATCGCTATAGTGCAGTGATTCTCAAACATTTTAATTGCAACAACTGGCATGACAGAGAGTGTACAAATGGAACCAAATCATCCTGTAAGTTACAGACATGAAAAGGGTCCATTTGGAACCCCATAAAGGAGCCACGAGAGTCCCTGGACTTCTCTTTGGAAACTCCCACACCTTATGCCACTTGCGTGAATGGTTTACTGTTTGAAAGGCCAGAAATTAACTATTATTTAAATAGTGCAAATGGATGGTGTATGGGTCTCTCTGCCCTGTAGTTAACTGTAATGGTCCAGCAATGCAATAAAAGGCACAGATGGCTGGGGACATAGGCCCTGTTGAGCTCATGAGCACTCTTCATTACAGTTTTACGTGGAATAGCCTACGTTTCCTGTTTTATTTTATTATAACTGACTTAATGTGGCATGGCACAGGCAGGTTTGTTAAACCACTTCCAACATACCATTCTCCTGCTCTAGCCTTGATTGCCTCTGTGTATTTATACACCTGTAAACGTCAGATGTGACAATAAAGATCACTGTGATTGTTGCACAATTCAGAGGCTCAAACGGCGCTGAGAAGAATCTATATGCAAATTGTCAATGCACCTGTGCAGTGTCCAACCCCCATAAGGCCAACAATCAGAGAGCACCTTTTAGAGAAACTGTGGCTCACCAGAGAATGTGAAACTACTGTATGATCGCAAACACCTGCACACCCTTACTGCAAGTAAGTGTTAGAGGTATTGAGGGCTACAAAGCAGGTGGACTTCAGTAGCTGGTGAACACTGCCACAGTAGTAGAGGATCTACCAATTACTCCAGTTCGACAACCATACAATACACATAACATGATATGGAGGACCATGAAAGCCACAGGCTCTGGAAAAAAATAATTTCATAAGAAAAAGGCGAGTGCAGCAGTTATTGTATTCCACTCATGAAGCACTCTGGTTCAACAATGTGACCCTCTTTGTTGTAGTGCATCTAAGAGGGTTGCTGTTTTTCCAAGACAGCATTTAAACAAATGTGTTTAATGTGGGCTTGGTTAGTGGTTCTGTTCTATTATACAACTGGGATAAAAGAAGGGATGTTCACTTGAGGGCCATGTAGAGCAAAGTAATTGCTGCCTTAGTGCCTTGTATTGGTCTGATGTCTGTCCACAGGCGCAATCCTATGCCCGGATCAGTTTCTGAGCCACGAACAGAAGAAAATAAAGTGAGGGTTAATTAAAGGAGAATTCTGTGCTAGAAGGCTTTCTTCCCTTTATTTGCAATTGATTAATATCCCCAAACTGTTCCCCTACCCCACCATAGGCTTAGAATCAATGGGCATGGGATGTTGTTAAAATTCACTTATTGCCATCACTTGAAAATGCAAAAATCCATGAATCCATATATTTTTAAATCTGTGTCATTGTGTCAAGCTACTTCCTACTGGATATGTTTGTCAGTGAGTAGGCTAATGTGTGCATGCATTATTGGAGGAAGACCAATTCAGTATGCCAATGTGTAGATATTTAGAGGAAAACAGAAATCTGGTTAACCTGCCATGACCGGTGTAGTTTCATTGTGTAGTTTATGTTCCTGGTGTCTCCTGTCTGCTCTAATTGTTGCTACCCGTCTTGTCTCCCCAGCCTTCAATGCAACCAGTGTGTTTATTTGTGGTTCTGTTTCACCTAGCTGTGGCTATAGCTAGTCTTTGTGTTAAAGAAATTAATTGAATCCGTCCTAGAGTGATTACTTCAAGAGAGACGGGGAGGATGAGAGAGAGATCCAATTAGTAAAGAGTTAAGAGAGAGAATTGCCTGAACGAACTGCAATGGTCATTGAGGGGCCCTCCGAAGTCAAACAAAATGTGTGCATAGATAGCCTTTACCAAATCGCATGGACACACCAAGGTCACGCAGATCAGTGCAACTGTTCAGGGACTAAGATAATTGGAAAAAGGTACACACTGTTTAACGAAACGATATACATAATTAGTCTTGTTGTGGTAGTCTATTATGTAAAAATGTATTCCACAAAGTCTACTTTGGTGCAAGCATTTGAAAATGTATGACTGAGCTCCTGCATCCAAATTAGCTTAATTTGTAAAGAAAAGGAAATTCAGACTCAGTTAAAGAAAGATCACAATGTTTTGTCATGATTTAATTGGAAGTTTTTACTCGTATGTGTTAAAATGATCTCTTCAAATGTGAGTCCCTGTAGCCCACTTTGAGAACCACTGCTTTAAATGAATCCAAAAAGTGCAATAAAAATAAAATTATGAAATAGAAAAAGTTTTGTGGACTTAAGTTCATACAGTGTTCTTTTAACCTCTCACATATCACACATTACTGTCTGTATCTGTATTCTGGAATCACTGGCCTTGTTATTCCTTGATCTGATTAAAGCTCACTGGGCTGGCCACTGCATATTAACATGCACTCCTTTCCTTTGGTCCTCCTCCTTTCATCACTGATGGACAGGATGAGGAGAAGCAGGATGAGTAGTTTTGCAGGGAAAAGCAGTATGGGGCACTCCCAAAGGCCTGACCGGGAGAAACTGAGAGGTGATAGTGGAGGAGGAGAGGGATGGAGGGGATTTTTAAGCAAACAGGATGATCCCACAGGGAGCAGATGAGGTTTGAAGTGCTTGGCAGGGGGCGTATATGTCCATGCGATGCAACTGTGTGCACGGACATTTCTTGGTATACTGTTGAGGTGACAGTGGATCAGTAGGTAGAGCATGTTGTCCAAGATGTGTGAACCAGTGATCCGAATCTGGCTCCTCCTTTCTACATGTCGATGTGTCCTTGGGAACGAAAGACACTTAACCCCAAATTGGGTGATTTGACCTAGACCAGGGTTCCTCAATTAGTTTTGCTCGAGGGCCGTATTTTGGCGGCGGTACCAGGCCGGGGGGCGAGTCCATGTGCGTGAAACATTGAGGTTTTATTTTTTCATTAATTAATTAAAAGGACATTTCATTTCCAAAAAAAGGTTTGGTCATTTTAACATCTAGTTCATATTCATTTCAGCTGCCCTGTCCCCTTCATATCAAACAAATAAAAACTGAGTGACTCAAGCAAAACTGTTTGGGGTCTTTACATAAGCGTTAGTTGATTAAACAATTACCCAAATAAATCTTGAAAGTGAAATATCAACCAACCAATGGTCCTGGGACCACCAATGGTCCTTGAGAGGTTTCAGGTGAAAAAAATATTCCGTCAAAGGGAGAATATCTTGTAAAACGAAACATGTAGTCTATCTCTTAAAATGCCCATGTGGCCTATGTTATGTAGGAAAAACAGGGAGGGAAATTAAAACTAGATTCTCAGAACATAAGAGTTCTATCCGGAATAATGATGAAAAATCTTCTGTAGCACGACACTTTAATTCTGTGGGTCACCCAGTCAGCTCTTTGCGGTTTCAGGGTATTGAGGTTGTGAACCCCATGAAAAGAGGGGGGGATCGGGACAGGTTGTTATTGCAACGTGAAGCTTTTTGGATTCATACACTCCAGACGGAGCACCCAAAAGGTCTGAACGAGGAACTCCTCTTGGGTTGCTTTTTGTAAATTAACGATTCATTATTGGACACTACTAAATTTTTCAATTCTACTCATTAAACCTTCTCTAATAAATTTAGTTCCAGTCTGGGTACACTCCAGGAGCTTCCGGCTTTTGCATTACTCTTTTATATTACTCTTTTTAATACATTTTCTATATTGTCTATATTCTTTACTAATATTTGAGTCTCACTTTGACTAGACTCCATGAAAAGAGGGGTTGTTTGGGACATGTTGTTGTTGTATTTTCTAAATTATCTATTTCTATAACATGAGTCTCACTTTGACAAGACTCAAAGGTCTTTAATATTTTCCTGTTTGGTTCAACAGCCTCACAGAGGACTTAGTTTAGGGGCCGGCCCAAATATAGTATAGATTCTAGATGGGTATGATCTTTTATAACCTTTTTTTTTGGTCCATATTTACTGTTGTATATATTTCTTGTATCAATTATTATGTCTAACACTGATGTCATGTGATTGGTGGACAGCTGTCAGCTGACTAATTACCCTGTGACCACATGATGGCATTAGCTTGTATATATTCACCTCAGTATCTGTTGTCCACTACAACGCTGAGGAAGACCACACAGGTCGAAACGCGTTCGTTGCTGTACACTATGCGAGGTAAATAAAGAACATTAGAAAGGACATTTAATGAGTGCTGGCATATTCTCTGTTTTCTACGTATATCTCTGAGCCTTGCACCTGTAAGAATATTTTTTAACATGGAGTGTTGCGGGTTGTCTGCTTCGGCAGCTCTGCTTGTTTCCTAGGTTTCAGGTGATCCCCTGCTAAATTATGCAGAGTTGATAACCAAAGGGACCCTCCTAGATCTTTAATTCTTGAGAGTGAAAATAAATTAATTTTCAGGGCAAAACCCACTTGTATGTATGACAGTGTTCTAGCAGTGATTCTTGTCATTGTAATTTGAAGTGGATTGTGTGGCCTTGGGTCTTTCCCTAGTGGACTGACCGAGAGTAGCTACTGGGACGTAAGTCGGGACTTGATCAACCCCGGCTGGGTCGCCTGAGTGAGGGGTATGATGTTGCGAGACCCGAAACCCCGATGACCTTGGGATACATCACTGAGGATACGTCCCAGTTGCATCCATGCGATGTATCTTTAAGCCTTTAGTTTCTATTTATAGTGGCTCATAGGAATAGACTATGTGACAACCGGGTATAGTCTGGTGACCACCGGAGAGACGGGTGACAGCCGGAATGTAGACGGCACCCGGGTGAGCAGTATGGGTTAGCGCCCCAGCCTGTGTCCTCCGTGAGGAGGAAGCCCAAAAACCTTGGTGAGGCCGTTAGGAGGGCCATTATGATTCACTGCTCCTGAACGAAATGCCGGTGCTGGGAGTCTGGTGCAACGCACAGGTCCTGTGCCAACCTGGTGAGAGCAGGAGCAGACCTGGTGAGACGTAGGAGGGGTCTGGACAGGAGTCAACCCACAGAGCCTAGTCCTTCCATGTGCCAGAGTATGGTTCTCCCAGTCCCGGCAGAGTAGTTCTGGAGCAGTGGATTGTGTGGCCTTGGGTCTTTCCCTAGTGGACTGACCGAGAGTAGCTACTGGGTGTACGTCACAAGACAGGGTTCCTACAGGTTTCTTAAAGTAAAATTTAAGTCTTTTTAAGACCTTTTTTAAGGCCATTTATATAAAACGTAATACCCATTTCACGGCCATCTTCAATAAGCGACGTTTTATATATTTTTCACAACTAGCACTAGTCACCCTTACAAGATGATTCGATACGTATCGATTTATATGGTCTCTACAAGATTCAGAAACGATTTATTTTATATACAGAACGATACAATTCGATTCAGTAGAATTTCGATACAATTTCGATTTGTTGGAATTTAGTACAATACGATTCGATACAGTGCGATCTGACGCATTAAAAACCCTAGGTAATTAGGGTTAGGCTACATAGGGTTTCTTTTTTATTATCTACTACAGTCCTAATAAGCCCCAGGAAATTATAAGGGGAACATGAAAAACAACTATGTGTTTTGACTTTGAGGTGGTGCAGGTCTGTCTGAGTATTCAGGAGTGCTTTGACAGGTCTGCCTGCTGTGACACAACTTGCAACTACACTAGTATACATTCATTATTAAAGGAAGCCAAATGACTAGACCAGTGGTTTTCAACCTCATTCATACCAAGGCCCACTATTTATTCAGAATTTCAGCCACGGACCACCAATTGATGACATTTTAGCCCCACAGACCACACAACTAAGATTTCATTTAGTTTTGTCCCCAATTCCAGACTGGATCTCAGAGAAAACAACACATTGAAATACAGATCAAAATGTCCATTAATCTTCTACATTCTCTAGTTGTGTAGACTTGGGATAATTCACATGAATATTTTAACTCTTGAGTGTAAACAATGAAACGCGGGTCCATTTGGTTTCATGTTTACACTCTCAAAGAGTTACATCTGGTTAACCAACTTTCCATCATTTAGCCTGGGGACCTCCTGGAATCCTTTCAGGGACCACTGGTGGTCCCCGGACCTTTCAACATGTGGACCCCTGCCATAGACGCGAGCTGCTCAACGCAGCTATGGCTAGGCTACGCTAGCTAGTCTCGATACAGACAAGTTGAGACAACACCACCACCACCACCGGCACCACCACCATCCCGTGTATCACGTTGTCCCGTGGATGGAAAATACGATTTAAAAGGCTATGGACGTGAATGGAAGCATAGATGTGTGCAACTATCCAATAAAGTTGTGTAAAGCTGTCGGTCCCGAGAGCTCCGCTCAGATGATCATCTGTTGCGCTGTGGTGTCCGAGGCGTAGAGTATAGAGAATTGCGACATTGAGGGGACAGAAAACAGCCCGGTCACGTGGTTCATGTACTCGCGTGAGCTCAAAACTCCAGCTGTCCATATTTTTGTTGTCCTCATTCCGTAGAGGTCTATGTAGAAGCGAATCCAATGGACTGGCCCCATGAAATGAACGGAGTTTGCGTAACTCTAAGACCTTGAATACTACGTCACACAGACACTTGCACTGAACGTAGATGATCTACAAGCAATATGCCCCATTGCAATGCATGGCTATATGAGCTTGTATATCTGTGGTGGTTTTGCGCAGCTGATGGAATCATCGATTCATCTCTTTAGGATCGATCTAACGTCCAATACAGACGCTGTTTTGATCGCTCCGACACACGTGGCTCGATGTAACTGCGCAAAATTTAAGACCTAGATATAAAAATTTAAGACCTTTTTAAGTCTTTTTAAGGTATTATTTTCAAATTCGTAAATTCAATGCTTTTAAGACTTTTTAATATCCCGCGGGAACCCTGGACGTAAGTCGGGACTTGATCAACCCCGGCTGGGTCGCCTGAGTGAGGGGTATGATGTTGCGAGACCCGAAACCCCGATGACCTTGGGATACATCACTGAAGATACGTCCCAGTTGCATCCATGCGATGTATCTTTAAGCAGAAGGGTGCCCAGTTTGACATGCATAGGCTAATACCCCCCATTTAATTCTATTCATATCTGCTATTTCAATTTCTTATAATATTTATTTAGTTTATTTTTAAAGTACCGTATTTTCCGCACTATAAGGCGCACCGGATTATAAGGCGCACCTTTTAGACCTGTTTTCATATATAAGGCGCACCTGATTATAAGGCGCAGAGAATAGAAGCTACTACAGTTAACATAGAAGCTGCTGCAGTCGAACGATCCATATATAAGGCGCACTGGATTATAAGACGCAGGGTGGATTTTTGAGAAAATTAAAGGCTTTTAGGTGCACCTTATAGTCCGGAAAATACGGTATGTCAACTTAACTGTAAGAAGGTAATCCTAGTTATAGAAGTTTATTTGTTGCCACTAGGGGGCTAGGAACTGAGTACAAATGAAACAAAAACGATCTGGAATGGACATGGTTGGTTAACCAGATGTAACTCTTTGAGAGCGTAAACATGAAACCAAATGGACGCTTGCGGGTCTATTTGGTTTCATGTTAACACTCTCAAGAGTTAAAATATTCATCTAAATTGGCCCAAGTCTAGTTAGAAAATGTAGAACATTAATGGTCATTTTGATCTGTATGTTTGACTGTTTTGTTTCCAAATCCAGCCTGGAATTGTGGATGAAAAAAGCCTGGAATTGTGGATGAAAAAAGCAATGTCATCAACTGGTGGTCCTCCGTGGCTCAAAATTCTGAATGAATAGTGGGCCCTGGGATAAAAACTAGTGGTTGTAATCATATCGTGATACCACCGGCCCCCTATGGGTCGTGGCCCACCAGGAGACCTCCCTGTACGCCCAATGGTCAATCTGACCCTGCCGCTCTCTCTCGTTGAACCAAGAACATCCATGAGTTGTTGCATGAGGTAGTGTCAATATAGCAGTGCTAGTTACGTAATTAGTCTTCCATGGTAAGAGGGCTTATAAGTGTGACTAAAGCTGCTCGTCTTTGTCCTCATACTCCGCTCTAACCATCTTTCCTACAACTACGATGTCCCTTGGCTGAACTAAACTGTGATTGCCGGTGTGTGTGCGTGTGTGTTTGTGGTTGCAACGTGCAGTGTATGTACTATGTCTATGCATAGTCGCATCTAAGGCCTACGTACTATGCCATCAATTGATTCAGTCTGTTGCAATGGCCATGTTTTTGAAAGTTATTGAACTTTTACTCAACATGTTGACAAGGAAACACGAAGATTTGCTATGTTTGATGGTGGAGCTAATTGTTAGAATGGACGAGATCTTTGTGCATTGTGGCAGTTGCAGCTGACTGTCAAGACTACAAAAGATGGTCTCAATACCTATTTTGTTAAATATACACACTCTTAGTGGTAATGTATTAAATTAAAGAATTCATAAACCCTGCATAGTCCAGACACTGCCCCCGCTGCTACCCTTAGATATCCATTATATGGATCTAATCTGACATGTTAACTGACCTCGTCAAACCCTGTGCAGTCAAGACACTCCATGTATGGCTAGTACAGAATTCATTCCATATGTTTATCTGACCATGCCTGCCAAAGTGCCAGCACTCGCCCAGGAGACTGCTGTCACCTGCAGGTGCTTGCCCTCAAGGCGTCTTACTTCGTATAATGACATAAGTTCAACACCCCACAGGGTGTGCAGTGCATACTATTGTATATCAATTACACTAATCATGTTGTTTAAATTATTACTATGTCCCTCAAACTTACCATGTCTCCACCAGGCTGAGGGCATGCTGAAGAGTACGTTTTTGACCTGTGCCAAAAAGGGCACCTTTATAATGGTTTGAGCTTCGAACACGACTCTGATATAGCCAGTCTGTGGCATTTATTTGTTTGCCTCTGAAACTGTTTTAGCTGCAGTACCACTATGCCATGAGGTGGTGGGGCCGCTTCATTTAATATTTGAGTCATAATACTAATAGCTGCTCTGTTCCACACATAAGGGATCAGCAGTAGAGAAAACCATCCACAAGGTGAATTACAGTACGCTCGCTTGGTTGAATGCCACTGTCACGCCTCAACAGTTGGGGAATCTCCCGTATAAATCAGGGGGTATAGGTGACCTTAGATACCACTGAGAGAAACAGCGTGAGACGAGCAGAGAGGGAACGTAGCCTGCTGTATTTGGGAGGTGCAAATGTTTTAAAACCAAGGGAATCAATTCCTTTATCACACACCATCATCTTCAATGATGGAAACGGAAATCAATTTATTCTTGTTAGGTAGGGATTACAAGAGGTCACACCCAAGCATCCATGCACACACACACGCACGCACGCACGCACACACTGTCCGTCTCTCACACACACACACACACACACACGCACACGCACACGCACACGCACACGCACACACACACACACACACACACACACACACACACACACACACACACACACACACACACACACACACACACAGTAGTTTCCTATATCAATACGCCTTTATGTGCCGATCAATGCCATTATACATACTTTACTACGTTATTAGTACCATAAAACTTTGATGAACCCCTGGCTGGCCGCAGGGACTTAGGTTAGTGACCCAATTTGTCATTAGTTCAGATGATATTACTTTTCCATTACCCTCATGTACCTTTTTTATGGATGCAATGTATGGCACTAAATAAAAAATAATTAAAAAAAGATAATTAAACAACTTGTTCACTTAGTGATTCTTTCCACCTATGACAAATCACAGGATTAATTTGACCCCCTGTTAAATGAACACATGGATTTATACACCTATTGTTTACTCCAGACAATAAAACTGCAACACAATAACACATTGCCAGACACATTCAATAAGTTGTGCACTTACACTAGCCTGGCAGTCCAGCCTCATAATGCAGAGTCACTGAGCGTTGCTTGGAGGAACGCTCAGTGACTCCGTGTTATGAGTCTGCCTGCCAGGCTACATTTACACTATGCCCATAAGTGAAGTCTTTTCTACACTAAAGTTCAACTTCAACTCTGCAACTGCGTCTGGCAAGGAGCCTAGGCTCGTTTAGAGTACTATGATTAGGGAGAGTAGCGACACTCCGTACAGCCACAGCTGAACAGAGACGTCTATTGGCTAAGAAGTGCCTGTGACTGCCTAGTGAGGAGGGATTCTGGTTCCAAACAAACCACTCCATCCTGCTCCACTGAGCAGATCACACGTTTGCAGTTAAATTGGCGAAATGACAGCATTTTAGAACATTTTAGCGCATTGACAGAACTCTCGTCACTCTAATGAATAATGACTTGTTATATAACTCGCTTTAGTTAATGTATATTATAGAAAATAAGCTGTAATGTGATGCAGTGGTTAACTATATTTAACTATATACAATATATATATACAGTATATACTGTATATAGACCTATGTTTGGAACCTGCAGAGCTCCAGCCAGTGTGAGACGTGGATCAAAGCGTGCTGCTACTCTCCATATTTACTGTATAGTACTCTAGGCTCATTGGAACAACATCCAATCAGAGACAAGGGCGCTATGCAGCAGGTGCACGTCAGAGAAATTCGTGGAAAGCAGGCACTATCCAGACTTAGTTGCCAGTAAAATTCAAAAGTTAAATGTTGCCAATGACAAATGAGGATGGGTCCAGGCTAGCAGTGTGCTGTGGATCTCTGGAATAAAAGTACTGAACGTGTAGAAACACAGCGTAAAGCTGCTGGAAGTGGATGTCTTAGTTTTGACATTTAAATGTAGGCAACATTAATACAATAATCTTACAATCCAATGTGTGGTAATTGGAAAACAAGACATTTTCAAAAAGCTTAGTCCAATGTAGCAGTCTTTTCTCGTACACATGCAGAATTTCACATTTGTCATTGTAATTATTTTATTTGTTAGCCCAGGCGTTCAGAAGCAATCATTCTCCAAAATGAGTCACACTGTGGTTTGGAAAACTCAAAGCCTATTTACTGTTCTGGGCGTGTTGATTAAATATGTGAACATAAGGCATCTTAACACCTCTGATCTTTCAGAAGCCTAGTTATTGTCTAGTTGTTTTTAATTATTATTATTATCATTATGGAGATAAATTAGATTCCAAGCATAATTAAATGTGAATCAAACAATGTGAACAGAATGAGACCAAAAAGTTATTATGATCCACACTGGGCATAATTACCAGTTGGAACATTTTCGACTGCATTAGTCTTTGAGTGGCTTAATTTATAATATTTCAATAATTCACACTGACATCTTTACAGCATCCATGTTTTGATGGTGGTAGTAATTGTTAGATTAACTGCATGAATGCCAGATCTTTATGCAATGTGGCAATTGCAGCTGACTGTCAAGACTACAAAAGACTACAAAATAATTACGGAAGATGGTAAATGTACACACTCTTAGTGGTCATGTATTGAAATAAAAGAATTAATAAACTCTGTATTGTCCAGACACTGCCCCCGCTGCCACTCTAAGATATACATTATACAGAGCCGACCTGTTCTGACATATGTTCGTCAAACCCTGTACAGTCAAGACACTCCATGTACAGCCAGTACATTCAGTCCATGTTTATCTGACCATGCCTGCCAAAGTGCCAGCTCTCGCCCAGGAGTCTGCTGTCATCCATGTGTCTTACTGGTTCTTGACTGAACGGACAATTGTCCACAACTGGCACAAAAGGCTTAGCTCATGATCCATGTATGGAGCTGGCCTGATATGACATCACAACACTCAATATTTGGGCATGTGTAGCTTGACACAGAACTCCATATTTAAATAAAGGGACACTCGGAGACATACAGAAATCCCCTTGTTCGCGTTACCGACTAGGTAATTATACTATTTTGTCAATTACACAAATCATATCATTTCATTTATTGCTGTCCCTCAACTTACTGTGTCTCCACCAGGCCAAATGCATGGTGAAGAGTATGTTTTTGACCTGTGCCAGGAAAGGCACTTTTTTCTATTTTCTAATGGTTTGAGCCTCAAACACCACTCTGATATAACCAGTCTGCATCATTTCTTTGTCTTTGCCTCTGAAGCTGTTTTAGCTACAGTACCATAATGTCTGGTGGTGGGGGCGCTTTATTTAATATTTGGGTCATTATAATACTAATGCTAGATAAGTCCAGACTTGTTTCCATCCATGTGACGAGAAAATCCCATATTTGTGGGGATATAAAATATCCTGGGGAGCTAAAACAAACATCAAACAAATGGAAATTTTATGTTATAGGCCCTTTCATAAAGACTGCTTCACTGGCATTGCTATTAATGTTAATGCATTTAAATAAAATCAAACCTGCCAGTGTTATAGTAGCTGCATTTTAAGCAGCACGCATGGATGAAACTGTGCAGAAGTTTGCACCATTGCTAAAAAATATTAATAATAATAAAAAAACAGCTCAGACATAAGTCTGTTTCAGTAGTAGCCTATTTTCCAAACCACAAAGCCTCCATGAAATCACTATAAATCTCACCTAGGATAACCTACATCTTGCAGAGGAAACTTTCTGTTGTTGTTTTGTGGATTTTCCTCTGGATCTTGACACGCATATATGAAATGGAATTCAATGTTTTGCCATAGTCTAAAAAGAACTACAGGCTCACTGCCATCATCTGTCTTTTACTAATATCAACTATAGTGTGATGACGTCACAAGCAACTATCGATCCAAAAAGCTATTTGGGTATGTGTAGGGGTCAATCACATTGTACCCCATGAAGACTTCTATTCTGGACCATGGACGGCATTTCCCAGAGCAGTTAATTCAGAAGAACCATGGATAGCAACTACATACACTTCAGAACCATGGACAGCATAGTTCAGCACCATGGACAGCAGCTAGATATAGTTCAGAACCATGGACAGCAGCTAGAGGGGCTTCAGACCCATGGACAGCAGCTACATATAGTTCAGAACCATGGGCAGCAGCCACATGTACTTCGGAGCCATGGACAGCAGCTACTGTACAGGTACTTCAGAACCATGGACAGCTGCTCGAGTTACTTCAAAATAGTTCTCAACGTGGCGTGGTATTCAGTGTGTGCAGAGTGGGAATTGCATTCTACAGGCTTATTGACAAAATATTGAATTCATGTAACTCCTGTTGGCTCCACCTTTCTAATTCAAGCAGCGAGTAAGCATCTCTGAATAGCAGTTACCCTTGCTGTTATGCCAAATATTGTCCCTGTTGGCAAAGTGAAACATTTCCATTATTCACCATTGTGCAACTGCCACCTTGGCTATAAGCTAGTAGCTTACATCAATCGTTGTCTCGAGAATCTGTATAGCATGGGTAATGTGTGTCACAGACAGTGTCCAAAATGAAAACACTTGTCTCGACATGCCATGTCGCCATGTTTACTGACTGTAAAACAGTTTGTTTGCGGATCCTTCGCAGGACGTGTTTAAATTGGATGAAATCTTGTCTGGCTCATGAACTAATTGGAAAACCTTTCAAACAAACTCAAATGTAAATTTGATGAAAAACACAGCAATTGTTTCTGGAATAACGCATGAATCCCACCAAGCTGTTAGAAAGAGTGATGTAGTCTAGTACTTGCTTTCCACCTGTGGTGGAACATAATGATACTTTGTTACCTGTGTAACAAGGTAACAAGTGTACAATGGGAATATGTGTTTCTGTCAATTTCAACTATTGCAAACGCTACTATGCTACATACACTACTACAGTAAACTGCTACGTTTCTGACAGTTGCGTTATCCTTTTACATCATAACATTTTCAAGCATTCATTGTCATTTGGCAATTAAAAAAACATCCTTTCCCCCACAATTCCGACAGATTTTGCCTGTCAGCACTCTGCTATTGAGGCATACCAAACTTCTCTCTTGCGATGAAGTGCAGCAGCAGTGAGATGCATTCAGGTAACCTTTGCAATAAGGGAAATGCAGACTCACAAGTATGTCTTAATTGGACACTACCAAGTAGCTGTCAGAACTCAGCCACTGGAACACTTCATAGTACTCATGGTATTTCCCTTTATTTTGGCACTTATCCGTAGCTTGATATTTTTTTTTTTTGGCATATGAAGCAGGCAATCCCTGATGGTGCTTCCCTCACATCACATCACACCACACTCTTTTTTAGAATAGCACCAGTGCCACCTTCTGTTAACAGCCTTTTCCCACCCTCCTGCCTTAAGATGGTCTTTTCTAGGACAGGACATATTATTAGTGAGAGTTCCTCACTAGTATGCATGTTTGTTTGCACAAACCTACCATAAAAGACTTTTGTACCTTGTCTCTCTCTCTACCTCACAGGATAGGATGAGAGAGAGAGAGAGAGAGAGAGAGAGAGAGAGAGAGAGAGAGAGAGAGAGAGAGAGATAGAGAGAGAGAGAGAGAGAGAGAGAGAGAGAGAGAGAGAGAGAGAATGTTTGATGAAACAAGGGTTTCATCAAACATGTGTACACTGTGTGCAATAATCAAATTGACATCTTCTAAAATGTGACAGCTAATACACCAGATGTTGTTGTTGTTGATGAAGACAGCAGAGAAGTTAACATCTTAGAAGTAGGCTGTGTGTTCGACTCTAGTCTGGACGAGGCATTTCTTGCTAAGGTTTTAAAATACGAACCCCTCAGGAATGAGATCGAACTACTTGGGTACAAATGTAAACTACTGGTATTTATATTAGGAAGTCTTGGCAACGTCCATAGACTAGTTGTAAGGGGTCTGCAGACAGCAGGAATCCCCAAGCCAATAGCCAAATCGTTAGCAAAATTTTGCTCAATATCTGTGATAATAGGCAGCCGTCACATATGGAGGAGACGCTGCTTCCTGTATCCATAGACCGATCAGGCATATCAGGGAGGTTCTGTGCTTGTATGTGCATCTACCACTATTTATGTTCAAGAATTTTGCCTGTAAAATGTGAACATAAATAAATATATCAAATGTGTGGGCGCGCGCACATGCATGTGTCTGCTTTATGTACTTTATGTTACAGGGTCAAAAGGTTAAATGTTAACCAGCCAGGTTGGCTGCTAGGATGTATTAATAACTTTGATGTAATTAACACCATTTATTCCCGGTCTACCGGATAACCAGTGTGATCACAGCTTCGTCTCGGCCGTGGAATGACACTCGTTTTGGCCAGAAAGGCCCTCTGTGACAAGGCAATTGGAGATAACAGCGATTGTAAGATAACAGGTGTGGGAGCATACAGTAGTTCAAAATGGTGAGCTCCAGTCTCAAACCCATCTCCTGGAAAGGTGAGCCACAGCTGTGCCACTCTGGAATCATTTGTAGTTGATTTAACCCGAACAATCTAACCCATGAGTGTGATGCAGCGAGGCATTGGTTACCATTTTTACAGTCTGAAAACAGCCTGAGCTGGTACCATTTATACTCTGATTGTGCACTTTGTAAGGAGCTTTAGCTAAAAAGCGTCTGCTAAATGCCTTAATAATTGTTTACTGCAGTCCCTTGAATCTCCAGATCTTGGCATAATGTGTTTGAAACATGCCTACAGCGGGAAATATGTTCTTTGCTTAATGGCGCTTGTTTAGAGTGACTGAAACAATATGCTGCTGCAGCCCACACAGGAGTATAGATCTTCTCATTCTTCTCATTTCTGTGAGCATCAATATCATGGCGTATGCTTTATTTGACCTCATATGTTCATGACCTTGCATCACATACCTGTATGGAATGCATCTTTGGCCCTAGTTTGCATGTACATGACTTGTTTTAAGATCAGGAGGCTTGGCCAATACCGTTTAGCTATTTGAATCAAATCAATCGAATCTTCATTATTTTGATTGCCCAAAGAGCATCAGACGCACCTCCAGGTCTTATGTTATGATGCATAAAAGAGTTTGACATATCTGACATAATTTCGAAATGTACAGTTGGTGAATTTTAGTCCACACATGTCAGGATTATATTTCACAGTATTGTTCTTATTTATTTCTACCTGTATTCTTTTTGTTTGATGAAGATGTGATTGACATCGAAACGTTGTCATTTTAGTGCTTGCACCCTGCATATGAAATAAAGGCTCAAACTGTCTGTGCTACTCCAGAGCATTAATATTATTTTTGAGTATTCATGTTTTTATTGTGTGTATGTACTTAGGCTACAAGAGAGACAATATTCTTGTCTTGAAAGGGTAAACATAACAGGGTGGAATTAGAAGCAAGTGAGAAAGAGGGATCAGTTCAGTAACAGAGCTGTGAGCCTTGGGTGTGGAGAAACATCTTTCTATTAATGGACATGTTGCTGTGAGTGTGTATGTGTACGCACATACACACGCACATGGGCCACAAACAGATGCACACATATACACAGACGCACACAATCAGTCTGGTAAAGATTATACTTCAATGTTGTTCCCACTTAGCATTCAAATGTCAAGTGTGTGTAAGTATAGCAGTACATATATAGCATACTTATTTGTGTCACTGTTAAGCAGCCCCCCCCCCCCCACACACACACACACACACACACACACACACACACACACACACACACACACACACACACACACACACACACACACACACACACACACACACACACACACACACACACACACACACACACACACACACTCTCTCTGCATCGCTCACAAGTCTGACTTTTTTGTAGGTTGTGGTGTAGGAGGTGTGAAAATATTGTGATAGATGCTCTTGCAGGAGGGGAGAAGAGAAGAGAGAGAAGGAGGGTGGATCTGTGGAGACGTGGCAGATAAATTAAGCCACAGAGTCTGGTACAGATGGAGAATGGGCACCAGACACCAGCTAATTATATCCTGGCTGTTCCAATGGAAGCAGCAAGGGCCCCGTTATTAGCTCCATGTTCATTACTGATGTACGGAATGATGGCACACACACACACTGATTCAGTAGGGCCGACACACACACACACACACACACACACACACACACACACACACACACGCACGCACGCACGCGCACGCACACACACGCACACACGTAATAATTCCTACAGTACATGTCCTACAAGTGTCCTGCATGCATATACAGTTTTTTCCACCTTTAAAAAGGTATAGTAAGTGATTTCACTTAATTCAAACATTGTTATTTATTTGTTCTTTTTTGGCTAATCCTACCTACTATAGAGTGCGGTGACCATTTAAGGAGTTCTCCCTGTCCCCAGTGATCCTCATAATGTCATCCTAGTTACAGTTACAGTTAAAGTTTGGGGCTTTGGGAGAAAAGCCTTTTGTCCATTCAGGATGAGAGGGGGCCTTCCCCCAACCAGGATTGAGTGGGGGTGGGCCTCGGTTTGTGTACTGTTGGCCTGTTGCACTTCTCCTCTCTGTAGAGTGTGTGCATGTGCAAATCACCCAAATCACTTACTATACCTTTAACTAAAAAGCAGTCACCATTTCAATCACACACTACTTCAGTTCCATAAGCTGGTTGATAGTCTCGAATTGGAGTGACTTGAGTCACCCTAATAAATGGGCACTCAGTGAGGAGCAGGGCATTAGCTAAAAAAGGGGGAAAAAAAGTTTGGTGCTTGAAATTGAATGGCGGGTGAAAAGAGCGAAGGTGGGGGAAATAGCCTTGTTTATGCCTCTCATAAAGGCCCTGTCAACTTTGTCAGCCCAGAGGAGGAGAGCCAATTTGCAAGCTGACACTTTGTGACATGGGAGGAGTGTGTGCGTCTGCGAGTGCACAGCGGCATCAGATTAGCAAGCAGACACAACAGGACAGCGTGCGTGTGCGTGCGCACACAGCTGTGCACATGCGCCGGCACGCTCTCGTATATAGGTTGCATGTGCATACGCATCCACATAAAATCCAAAGCGTGCCCGGCATGAACAAGTTATGCATTAGAATGTAGATGGGGGTCTTAGGCGAGGTGAGGGAGTTTGATGCAGGCTATCCATTTAGGAGAGTAGCCTCTTCAAGATCCCTCTCACGACCTGATTTATACTTTGCTGTACGATGGTGTCTATTGCAAAAAAAAGAAGAATATAACACATGTACGGTAGCTCATAAAACCGCTCACTGATGGACAGAGAGACAGACAGATGGACTATTGGACAGACAAGAGAGACAGACCAAAGGATTTATAGAATAATTGAAAAATGACAAGTACGGGGCTATATTAAATGTGAATGTGTTCATTGGTGTGTTTGTATAAATCATTGTTCTTGAGACAGTAGAACAATAAAGATATTAGATATAGATATTAAAGATATTTTCGGGATATTTATCCCGAAGTCACATGGGAACGTCTCTCCTTGAGTCCCATGATATTTTTTAGGTGCATGTGCAAGAGTGCCTGTTTGTGCTTGTTCAGTTAGCTCATCTCTTTTTACAGCAGTTTAGTCTAATCTAAATGCCAGAGGTGAAAGGTGGTTTAATTTACATAACTATTGTCAGCCGCGGTAATTAATGGATTACAGAACATGCACGTGTTTGAGGGTTACAAGGCAACTTAATTGGCCATGTTGCTGCGTATTAAGAGCTGTCGTCTGTTCTCTTTTTGCCTGTGTCATGTGGTATATGACACACAGGCACAGTCAACACAACTGCCTTTGAAATGTTCAGACAGGATCAGAGTTTGTCTCCAGTGAGACTCGGTATGTAGTTCATAATTTGGAACAGGTGACAACAACTTACTTGGACACAAATGAAAGTTAACTTATTTATGCCGTTAATGCTTTACAGTCATTATGATGAGGTAATATTTAGTTGTATGCACTTTGTGGATGTGATTCATTTGGTTTTGTGGTATGGATTAGATTTAGTTTGAAGCATCACATGTTCGACTTCTTGTTCTAATTAGAGTAACCCCCTGTATAAGTAGGGCAAAGTATATTTGCATATTTGAACTGCATGGCTCAATGCCGACCTTGAACTTTTGAACGTTTGTACCAAACTGCATGCCAGATATCGAGTTAGAGGTGTAATAAATGAGGATGCATGGCCAGGTGTTATGATTTAATGTAAAATGATGATACTGTATTGAGTCAGGGCAGACAGGGAGTGGCATACATGGACCAACTCTTTTTTAACTTGATAATAATGATAATAATGATTGCAATGTATTCGGAATCATGCTACTTAAAGCATAAGGAAAGTTTGTCTTTTTCTTCCTGCTATATGATCTTAATGGTAGGGTCACACGAAACCCCTGTAAAATCAACATCCAATACTGATAGCTTGTCAGCAAGTGTATTCATAAATGCATGTACAGTATATTTAGACAATATTTTAGGCCAACAAATGCATAGACCAAATTTCTTGTCATTTCTTTTTGCTTTTTGCTAACTTCCATACAAGCAGTAAATATGCATCCACCTTCTTTAACTTGCCTATAACCTAGACCGTAATGACCTGCAGCTGTTGGCACTATTTGTTTGTTGCTTATACAAATCATAAATATGAATAATGAAACTGTGGAATAAGCACAATAATGGGGGAAGCATAATTTCAGTCTGTAGGGACATGGCTTTGTTATGGTCGGAGAGGCATCAGTTCACCACCAGCAAGGCCAAGCTGCCATTGAACAAGACACCAAAACCCCAACTGCTGCCAGGCACTGCTAATCTGACCATTTTGTGTGCATGTACCTCCGGTTTACTATGCGTCCGTGCGTGCATGCATGCATGCATTTATGTAGATCTCGGGTTTCAAATGATTTTGCCTTCCTTTTTTACAGACTTTTAAATGTGTTGCTGTTCATGGCATCACTGTTATTCACTGCTGTTTTGCTATTACTTTTGTTTTTAGGTTTTTCTTTGTTGCTTTGTTAAACACTGAATTGAATGAACTGAATTCCATGACATGAAAGGTGCTAGGGGTGGGTGATGATATGAATACATTGTATATCGTTGTTCACAAATTTAGGTACAAGTCAAATCAGATTACTTTTATTAGGCGATATTTCAGGGCAATGAAAAAAAAACTGTGTGTGTGTGTGTGTGTGTGTGTGTGTGTGTGTGTGTGTGTGTGTGTGTGTGTGTGTGTGTGTGTGTGTGTGTGTGTGTGTGTGTGAGTGAGTGAGTGAGTGAGTGAGTGAGTGAGTGAGTGAGTGAGTGAGTGAGTGAGTGAGTGAGTGAGTGAGTGAGTGAGTGAGTGAGTGAGAGAGAGAGAGAGAGAGAGAGAGAGAGAGAGTGTGTGTGTGTGTGTGTGTGTGTGTGAGAGTGTGCATGTGCGTGCAACAACGCATGGCTGCATTGCATGAATGAGTGACGGCCTGTTACATCGTATTTTCTTTTTAAAGGATTGTGAAGATCTCACAACCTCTGTGGCTTTGCCTTGCCTTGAATATTGTGGCTCCAATGTGGCTCTTGGACTTAATATGGCCAGCAGTGAATTGATTTAAGTATAAACATACAATGAAAAAATAATAATACTGGCAGGTCAACTGGCAGTGTGCACAGGAAAGTCAGTCCGTCCATTTTCCAAAATGATAACTGGATACACTGACATACCCACACGGACAGGCTCTCATCGAGTTGGCTTGCTTCTGAGCAGCCACTGTGAAAAGATTTCCCCCATGAGGATTAATAAAGCTAATCTAAAGATCTAAATCCACTTGAGGGTGTGTTATAGCGTTTATGGTCTGTGGCACTCGGCCTTTGGACTCAAGCCACTGCAGCACAGCAGTACAGTAACTCATGATAGGACGCTGTCCTGCTTTATTGGATTAACTCTAAGTATCAGCAAAATACGTGGCTAAAGATAATCGTAGATTTATGGCAGACCCAGTCAAAATGTGTTTTTTGTTTGTCATTGCTCTATTTTTGCCCGATTATTCAAGACATGTTGGAAATGTACTGTTTTCATTCCTACGGTTTCACATTAACATCATCTGTGGGACCGCTGTTGCAGCTTGCAAGTGACTTTACTCATTTTCAATTTCGTCAATCATTTTCGATTTGTTCCCCAAAGGCGTTTGCAGTCATTAAATCTATTGTTTGGGATCACACCTGCATGCTGCATTGTTAGATGAAATCCCACTACAGTTGCAATTTAAACTTTCTCAGGCTATGATGGATTATTTCCATTTTCGAGCAGATTGATAATGTGTCACACACACCCTGATGCCTCCAGCACAATGAGCTGCCATGTGAAACCTGTTCCATCGTAGTTGAGAGTAGAACGGACAACCAGCTGACCAGGGGACTTCACACTGTAACAAGTTAGTGAATGAGAAATATGATTACATCTGGCACCTGTAACCATGCATCTGCTATCATGGATAAATGATACTGTGTACCATGCATGCATATACAGTAGAGCTGCACAGTCCCACCACTTTTGTGACGTCGCCCGCGGTCCAGAAATGAATTCTCCTTTCATTTTCTTCACAGACAGCGTAATTGTCTTTATATAAACAATTTTGGTAATGTTTATGATGAAATGAATACCTTTTTTGCAGGGAAAGCCTGGATTAGTATAGCCGTCAGAATAAAGCGCAGATATATTTACCATGCTGAAAACTGACCACAATTTCAAATCTCACTCATACACATTCGACTGGATGTGTGTCAACTCAGACCAACGCAGCCTTGTCTGAGCAGAAGTGAAGAGTTTGTGGTGGATTTCAAAATAAGTGTTTTTTCACTACATGGAAAAGAGTTTGATCCAACATCCACTATGAGTTGCAACAACAACACAAGACAAATTTGTCTTGAAGGCAGTCATTGCACTCTGCCTCTGTGTCTTTCCCTGCTTTCTAGCTATCCACAATTCCAGGCTGGATTTGGGAAACAAAACAGGCAATTTAACTTTCACATCAAAATGACCTAATCTTCTACATTCTCTAGTTGTGTAGACCTGGGGTAATTCAGATGATGAATTTTAACTCTTGAGAGCCTAAAAATGAAACCAAGTGGACCCGTCCGTGGTGCTGAAATGAGCTTTCTGTTATGGTAGCTGTAGTGACTCTGTCCTTGGTGCTGAAATGAGCTTTCTGTTATGGTAGCTGGTAGTGACTCTGTCCTTGGTGCTGAAATGAGCTTTCTGTTATGGTTGCTGTAGTGACTCTGTCCGTGGTACTGAAATGAGCTTTCTGTTACTCTGTCCGTGGTGCTGAAATGAGCTTTCTGTTATGGTAGCTGTAGTGACTCTGTCCGTGGTACTGAAATGAGCTTTCTGTTACTCTGTCCGTGGTGCTGAAATGAGCTTTCTGTTATGGTAGCTGTAGTGACTGTCCGTGGTGCTGAAATGTATATTTACTGAAATGTATATTTACTTGCCCTCTATACATTTTAGGGGGCAAGTGACCATGAGCTGAGGGCAAGTAGAACCTGACCTGCACTTGCCCGATGGGCAAGTGCCTCCGAGACCTTAGTGTCAACCCCTGAGTTGTGCTCATGCGTTACTAATTGCTAGTATTTCTAGTGTCTATTATTATTACTGCACTATAAGATCCCTTTTTCCTTTTTAATGAGAAAGATCGAAGCATTGTGATTTTAGTTCATTGTCAACTGAAGATCCTTTATTTCCTCCTGTAATGGTCTGTTTCATCTGTCATTTTGATCATAATAAGAGGTTGTTGTTTTTTGTTTTTTTTTACATGTTTTTACCAAGCATTTTTTATTAGCACAATGCAATAGTATCTTGATCAAGATTATATCTCTCACATTGTCATGAGATGCCTTCAAGGCTGCAATAGCAAAACAAGTAGAATAATATTAACAACTTAAAAAAAACAATTTTAAGAAAACAATTGACTTTGGGGATACATTTTTAATTAACATTATTTGTCAGACAAATTGATTATTTTTAATTTTGATATATTTTAATCTTCCAACAATAACATAATACACTTCAACACGTTTTTATTAATAAAGATAGTAATCGATAGAACATTTACTGAGAAGCTACTAGAGGCCTTAGTGATGCTATGCTTCATAATGCAGACCTTGTCTGTGTTATATTGATGGCCTTGTCCTCATGAGACTGCATAATGAGCAGTGCATGTTCTGCGTGTGTATTCATTTAGTACTAATAATGGATGTAGACAATTAAACAGCGTTGATTGCAAGAGAGACAAAGGCATAGAGTCCTAGAGGGAGATCAAGGATAAAGACATGTGAATGATGATGGGAACAATGAGACATTACCTAATTAATATGATGGATGAGAGTGTGGACAATTATGACAAATAATGCCAGATGAGCAATGAGTCGCACAGACAGAAAAATAAAAGGTTGTGGGAGTATAGGTGATGATGGATGGGTGGAGGATGCATGATAGATAGATGGATTGAGTGATTTAGAGGATAAGTGCAAACTATACAACTTGAACCCTCTCTTTGAATTGCACGTTAAGTGCAGCACAGCACAAGCATGTGAAGAAAACACTGGCGAAAAATAAATGTTTTGATCGTACAACTAATGTTTCTAGCAGGCTACATGTAAAAGACACACTGATACACAGGCAGACAGACAGGCAGACAGACAGACAGGACCACAAACATGGTCTCTGGCCTTCGGCTATTCGGCTTGGCTGAGACAATAAAGAGTTACTTCCAAAAAGTTACTATAGTATTGTGCCATGGGTCTTGGAATTTAATATAGTCACTGAGTGGACACGCAATAATAGGCTACAGAGGATGCTTTTGACAGAGATGGGGAAAATTAATGGATCCGGGCCGTGTGGTTGATGATTTTGACTCTGGAGGTTCAGAGAACAAGCTGCTATATGAAATTAAGCTTTGAAGGCCTCCGCTTTGCTTTTGCTCTTCATATCTCTCTCACTCCATTTGCCTACTTGCCCGTTTATTTATCTTCTCTCTTTCTCTCTCCTTTGGATGTTGCTCATTTTTATAACCAATTTGTTGGGGGGCTGTGAATATTTTATTCTGCCTCTAATGGCACAGACAAACATGGACGCACGTGCGTGCACACACAGTCTCAAACAAATTCACGCACGCACACAAACTGGAAGTGCTGGCCAAGCTTAGTTTTGGATGGAATATGCATGGTTAGGTATTCCCAATTATGGAATGTGCAATGCATGCAGCACAACCGCACGCACAGGCATATGCATGCACAGACATTTCTGCCTGGCTTGCATAGTAATGCCGCTCACTGAGTATATGCAACCAAACAACATCCTCCCAAAGCATTGCATTTTAAAAAGAGGGGGAATTAGCATTGTAACTTTGTAAACAAACAATTAAAGTCTGCAACACACACCAAAACAAAGTTGAACTTTTGTCAGCTTCAGCAGGTCAATAAGAAAATAATGTCATTGCAACAAACAAACACACAGACGCATTGCCTTGCCTTAGTTTGTTTTGGCTAACTAAGCGAACATCACCACAGAGACACAAATGCAAACACCCAGCATGTGGTTTATACAATTTCTTCCCATAATCTGCCAGCATCGTGCCATGCACTCGCACAACATGTCTCGAGGGCAAGAAAGTTTGCCTGAGGACAATATGAGGTTCAGACATCTGTAATTCTGTACAGTCCCTCTCTGAGTGACTAAGACAAACTGACTGCATTGATTGCCAGAAGTGGCGAAACCTCATACTCAAATTCTATCAATGCATGTCAGAGATTTGTAAATACACAGTGATGCCTCTTTCTCTGTTATGTGCACCCCCATTATTAGTATGATTGTTATTATTTTAGTGAGTGTATGTTTGTGTGTCAGAATCTCACACTTCACAGCCTATTGCGTAAGAAGTCTCTGTTGTGTACCCCCCACCCCATACTAGTGTGATTATTATTTTTTGTAAAATGTATCCAACCACATTTTGTTTGAAGATATATCGAGTGATATATCAAGCAAATACAGTATGTCTTCCTGCCAACCTGTGAGTGTGACTGTGACAGTCGATCATGCTTGTCTGCCAGTCTGGCAGTGTGCAGTCTGCGGGGCTGCAGACTGGGATATATGCCTCTCCTAATCCCTAGTCCGTCAGTCAACCCCAGACCCTCCTCCCCCCTCCAGTGGTGTGCTAAGTCACCTCAGTTGGGGCGCTCCTAGAAAGGCAGACTCCCCCTTCCAGGCCAACATGGCTTAGCCCCGGCTTTCTGTTTTTTGTGCAGTGCGGACGAAAATGAAAGCCTGGGTGTTGAGGCTAGGATTCATCTGCAAAAAAAAAAAAAACAGACTTCTGTGACTATTCACCTGCACAAAGCAGTGCCTAAATACTTCTTTCATTATAAACTTTGCAAAATGTATAGAGTGCCTCAAACAAACTACACCAGCTAGGTGAAAATGAATTTAATTGTGTTTAAACAAATTACTATAATGATTGAAAGCTGTCCTGTAAAATTCTGTCAATTTCACTCACACAGATTGCATTTCAAGCTCACATATACAGTATCTGCGTAAATTAAGAAGTAAGTCTGCAGCTCTGCTTGCAAAGGGGAGGTTATCCCACAGTTTGGTTGTGTAGAGTGTTGGCCAGGGTCAGAGCAGGGCCATCTTCAGATAACTTGGTTTTATTTAGGAAGGCTGTCAAAGCCAAACACAGATTGGAGATGCTGCAGGTTTAAGGGTCCCCCTATCCCAGGGGCGGATGCAACCTTTCCCTATCGGGGGGTGGGGGGGGCAGGACAAAATGGTATGGGGGCGGCTTCATCGCCCATGTAGCTTCGCACAACAGGCGATGAAGCCACACCCATACCATTTTCAGTTACAAGACCTTTATTCACGCAGCAGCATGTATAAAGCTAAAGGTCTGACTCAGAGTTTTTCGTTTTGAATGATGAAATGGTGTTGGTTTAGTGGTGAGACGATTGTAGTTAGTTAGTAGCAGTGTTTCAAATACTTTTAAATATAAGCACTGAAATATCTTGGGTTGTTTTGCATGCCATCATGTTTGGTGGGGCAGTCTGGGCATTTAGGGGAGCATTTCCCCCCATGCCCATGCCTACTTCACCCCTGCCCTATCCTCAGTATAGTAAACTGATGGCAACAACAACACAAATTCCAAACAAATGATAATAACTTCATCAAACTAAACCATATAGTTATGGGTTGAGAAAGCCTATAGGATTGGGGTTAGAGTTAAAAGAACACTGTCCTTTTTCCAGCTACAAAGTTGTCCATCACAACATTGATTGAATACTTTATTATATTATCCACAGATAAAAAACAGTGTGGGAGGTCATTTCACAGTGCACATAGTCCATTTAGCTCTTCTTATACAAAGGTGGAGAACATTGCATGACCAAAACCTCTTTATTTAAGTGAGTAGTAAAATATATATTAAGCCCAGTCACTAAAGTACAGACGGTCAGAAATTCTCTATGGGCCGTTAACATCGTCTTTGACAAGGCGAAAGCATTGGCAAAGCCATAACTAATGCACTTGACCGGAGATAATAGTCCACTTTATGCTACATGAAAGCTACAGCTAATTTGAAATTAAATTTGTAGTAGGACTATATTATGCTCACCCTTTATGTCTGGTGGGTCTAATAAGGAAATCACACATACAGTATATCGCTCCACCCAGGGTGTGAAAACAAAAAGATAAAATTCAGTTAGAGGGTTAAAGGAAAGGTGAGTGAAACTGAAACGGTGGGCATTTTATGATGAATACCAAATAAAACACTGGCTTGTGGGATTTCTGAACCAGAGTGCTAAAGACCGTCATATCATATCTCTTCACAGGTGAGTAAGCCCTGGACCGAGGTGGACCGAGGTTACCGTTGTACACCTGCTGGCATGCAGTATCGTTTGGAAACAAAAATGACAGAGCACCGACCTCTGTCTCTAACCCTCACTCTCAGCATAAATGCGAGCACGTGGCCGTGTGGACACAGGGCTGAAAACAAGGCGGCCAACTAGGCACTGATAGTGGACTTCCAGTACATGTTCGGACTAATGGGCCTTCTGATCTATGGGACTTCAGAAGTGACAGAGTAGTGTGTTGCAAAGCCAGGGCGTTATTTCTAAGCTACAGTCAATCTAGGCCTATATATACATTACATAGTGCGATGATTACGTTTAAACCATGTAGTACAGTGTCTGGGTTTCTTGTGAATGAGATTGAAAATGGGACTTAGTAACACCGTTTTGTTCTCCTGGCCAGCTGCTCCCATTTCTAAGCTTCACTGGTGGAAATCCAAAAATTGCATTTTTATAGCGCTTTTCTATGAACTATGTGTATGCTCAAAGCGCTTACAATGTTCCATTCATTCATACATTGTTAAGTGAAGCAGCGAACAGTCAACGCCAGCATTCTCAATTCCCCTATTCACACACCAGTGGTGGCAACCACTGGAGGCAAGGTGGGGTTCAGCGTCTTGCCTAAGGACTCTTCGACAGCCGGGATTCGAACTGCCACCCCTTGGATCATTGGTCGACCTGCTCTACCTCCTGAGGCACAGCCGCCCATTCTCATGTCAGCTAGTGCAGGTTCCAGGTCTACTTGGATTATTGCAGATGTTCATAATCCCTGAAAGCATTAATTCGGAATGTTTTCATACCAGAAATGGGAACCCTACAACTTCTCTGCATTTACCATGGTGAAAAAGGATGGATTTTCAAAGCTCGTAACTCGACGAGCACTGTCCTTGGTGATCGTCATCGATCCAAAGTTTGGATGTCACTTGTGACTTTTTGTTCGCTCCTGACATGTAAACATTTCTGGCAATGTATAAACAGCTCACCCTTATGCTAATGATAGCCACCCCTTGAGAGTGACAGTATGACACTGTCACTGTCATCCTTGTACGCACACTGCTACCACAGGGATGAAACGGATGCAACCACTGGCGCCACTAACACACAGCCGATGTCACCTAACAGATCATTCTTTTATATTTTAGCATCCCTTGAATTGATTGAAAATATCGTTGTCATTTTGTGACAGAAATACTTTTCCCTGCCAGTGAAAATACAGATCAAGATTTTGGACAGTTTTTGTAGAAGCAACTCTGCACATAATCTCTGGAGTTTGGATATTCCATTCAGACTGTATTGTCTAAAAATAGACAAATACAATGAGCACATCAACATCAACATCTAATCAATCCTCTAAACGAGACATAGACAAATTAGGTAGTAGGTAAAATAATGTTCTTGTGAGTCATGTGTCAATGGTAATTAAAAGTAGTTTCTTCATAAAAGCGACATAGCTGACAGAGACTTATTCATGAAGTTGCCTAAATTGTAATGACAGTCATCATGCAATACGCTATGACAGTGCCAGTCGAAAGCACACACTGCGGGCTTTCTTTAAACTGCTGCAGTGTAGCATTAGTTAATCGGGCACTGTGAATCGGACAGGTTTGGTGCAATGTCAGTCAGTGAGCGCATGAGGATGTCTGTAAACTGCATGAGTACACATTTATCTGCAGTGGAGAGTCGCTATATCTGATTGATAGATTACCTGGGAATTTACTGTGGATTATTCCTGTTGGATGAAAATATGGTAGGTAGCCTGCAGGTCAACATCATCTTGCAATAAATGAATGAAGTGGAATACCTGATTCCAACAGTCACCCCAATTTTCATTTTCACCTCCATCCACACCACACTACTGTATTGCGCTCCAGGCACGTGTGCACACATGCACGCACATGTGCGTGCAAGGTGCTAGTGGCAGTGTTTCCCCGTTCAATTGTCTCCCTGTTTTGCACTTTCTCTTTCACATGCACACACACATTATGATCCCAGCGCGTCCCTGCCATCTCTCTTGACACACTCCATCATGCACCATGAGTGACACACTAGCCATGACATTGTTGACCTGCCACCTCTCACCTCCCAGAGAATTCCAGAGAGTTCTATAGTAAAGCAAACCATTGGAATCCAATTATCCAACCAAGCAGGGAAGGCAAGACGAGGGGACACGACAGTGAGGTAAAAGATGAGAGTGAAACTGAAATGGAGCTGTATTAACCTGCTCTCATGCTCGTTAATTCTACACCCTCCTCACCCCTCCTTCTACTTTGCAATGTTTCATTAACCATATGACTTAACTCCCCTTCTTAGACTTGGCCATTCATGGTTCTCAACCTTTCCTCTGTTACTACACCAAGTCAGTTATGAGAAAATAAACGACATGACAGTGGGAAGCTATACTTTATACTTATAGACTTTACTTTAAACTATACCCTTTATCCTTTTTTCTGACCGTGGTCCCACATGGAGCTGCTCTTTTTTGTTTGATTTTTTTTCTTCCTTTTTTTTCTTTTTATGCATTTATTGATAGTTGACAGTGATGGCTGACATGAAAGAAAGAGAGAAGGGAAGAGACATGCAGCATAAGTCATCATGAGTGACATGGAAACACAGAACACACTATCAGGAAGCACCTACAGTCCTACAGTATATTAAGACATTTTAGGATCACTAGGCCAGCAGGCGCTCAATGGAGGTCCTTGGCACCCTCCTTTATTTCCCTTCTATACCATAATCCTATGCCAGGAATAGCTCACAAACCCCAGCTCCCAATCCATAGCATTGTTAGCTTAATTGTAGAATTGCTGATTTTACGGTATGATTGCCTATTTCTGAACTGAATATTTTCCGTATTAGGGATATACTGTATTGTGATTGAGCTGAAATGTTGTTTGGTATGGGTAGCTCAGTCTGTTCAAGCAGATTTGGCATAGTATTCCGAAAAGAAGGAAAAGACACATTAAATAATGAGATGACACACCAGAGTTCAATATGAGTGATTGTATTATGGTATCATAAGGTTCACAAATGACTTACGTATGGGAAACCTCCAGTAGCCAAAGGGACACACAGACTCGGGTGAAACTGATCTAGCTTATACACAGCCGAGAGCCAACCCCCATGTTTAAAAGGAGGTGACACTCCAGGTTTAGATACAGGATTTAATCAGGATTTACCAAGTACAGCATCTTATAGAGCAGGGGTGCCCACAATTTATTTTTTTCAAAAAGTGTGGGTCTTTCAAAATGATCAGCACAGCATCTATTACTGTAGCCTGGAGCCGGAGTCTGAAGGTGGTTGTAACATTCTTTGAACAGGTAGCCTATAACTTATGCCTATGAACTCTGGTCTTTACATCTCCCACCATTTGGAATTATGCCCAGCAGGGAAAAGTTTGTGAGTGACAAACAAGCCTCCAGGGGTCATTGAGGATTACCGTTTCTTTACAATATTCTTCTGTCTCTACCTCTACTTCAACTCCAACTGCAATCAGTTATCAGTTAGAAAAAATATAGGGCGTTGTTAGGAAATTAATCTTAACATGGCTAAAATGTTGGAAACAGCCCACAAGTAGATCAGATGGTGTGCTTTTTTTAAGTGTTCTGAGCCATTGAGCCTTTGTATTTCACATTATTAGCTCAGCAGTCATACAGCTCAATATACTGAAATAACATACTTGACCACCCAATGGTCCAATCAGTCCAACCAAGCCATTTAATGGTGAGTGTGCTTTTTTATCAGTCACTCCACTGTAATGTGTTCAAAAATGGATTAATAACTACTGTACAATACCTAAACCAAGTACAAGAACAAGTGTTCAGAATTCTGATCCACGACAGTTCCTTTTTTATGTCAATCAAGTCAACTTAATTCAACACAGCCTTTGTGGTCTACTGATAGATCACAATCTACCTTTTGGGCACCCCTGTTATAGAGGAAACACAAAATAGAGGTACATATACAACACAACACAAACACTGCTGCCAGGTTAGGTTTTTTAGAGATTCAACCAATTGTCACCTTTACATCTCTCCATGACAAGTCCTATAGAGTTCCCACCTTTTACCACATGGTTATGGGCAGACACAGAAAGTTCTTGTAATTGTCGTGGACAAGTAGAGCAAAGCTCTAAAAAGGACAGAATGTTGCCTCCTCATTCGCCTCGACATTCAGGCTTTTATTTACGTCCACATTGCTTGAAAACGGAAAGCCTGGACTAATTTGTTACCCACAGTGGCCTAGAGGGGGAGTCAACCTTTCGTGGTGGGCGTCACTCCAAATGGTGTGACGTAGTACAGCAGTGGAGGGGCGGTAGGGGGAGGGGCCGGGGATGACAACACGTTGGTAAGATCGAATCAGATCAGCTCATCTGCCGTCTAAAAAGTGATGGCACCCCGCCCCCCCAGGCCAAAATCCTTTCAGGTTAGGCCAGGCCACCTCCTCATTGACCTCAGTGCATTAAGAAAAACACATTATTTGATGACCTTTCATCGCGCCCCTAAAATGAGTGTGGACTGGATTTTAAAACGTACAACTTAGGAGCATGAAAAAGCACTATTGAATCCCTCGTTCAATAGTGTTTTTGCTATTGCGATTGAGTAGTGATTTGTGTAGTAAAATGTAGAGAAATGGCCTGTTTCACTACTTAATAATTACTGATATTACGACATAATACCTAAATCACTACCTGGCTGCTACTTAATTACTTCAGTCTCACTATGGCTTTTTTGGCCCTTTTTGTGTTTTGAGTGTTTTTTGTGCAAAACTAAACCAATGCTTGGAATGGATTCATAGTCATGTGTCCTGTCTCCATACCTTATCACTCAGGGCTTGACACTAACACACTAACACACACTAACACACACTAACACTTGCCCGCTTGCCTGGGGCAAGTAAAGAAATGGTGGGGCAAGTGAAGACTGCTACCTGGTTGCCCGATCGGGCAAGTGTGCACTATAACACAACACAAGATAAATTTGTCTTGAAGGCAAATGGACCCGCAAGGGTCCATTTGGTTTCATTTTTACGTTCTCAAGAGTTACATCTGGTTAACCAACTTAGCTGGGGACCACCTGGAACCCTCTCAGGGACCACCTGTTGAAAACCCCTGGTTTAAAGCACCCAAGTAGGAAGTAAACTTAAATGCAAAATTTACAATATATTTTTGGGGGGGCAAGTGACCATGACCTGAGGGCAAGTAGAACCTGACTTGCACTTGCCCGATGGGCAAGTGCCTTGGAGACCTTAGTGTCAACCCCTGTCACTGATAGATTATTGTGTGTTCTTACAAACAGGTCCATTTGGTTCCATTTGTACACTCTCAGAAAAAAGGTCCTAAAAAATCACTAACATGGTAAAACACAACTTGATGATGTCATCAAGTTATGTTTCACCATGTTAATGATTTTTTTTCAGAGCTCCATTTGTAGGTAACATAGAATGGGGGAACGTTTTTTTCTTTCATCATGTCCACACAACATTTCTAACGTATATTAATGGCATAGTAAAATGCCGAAAATGGGTGGAAATCCCCTTTAGGCATGAATATCCGAAAATGTGTCGGCAAATATTTTAATATTTTAAGCAGTTGATGTTTGAATCAAACTTTCAAATTAGTTTGATGGATTTATTCGCAGAGAGAAAGCGACTTTGTTCTGATTATTTATTTTTTAAAATTAATAGATCACTGTATTCTACGTGTTCCTCTGTTGGCTCATGACACAAAGCAGCAGAGATCGCCAGAAGAGACAACGTTGTAATCTCTGAAAGGTAACAGATGATCATTAATCATGCAGTGATCAAGGGGGATGTTCTTCAGGTTGGCTTTGTCTCAGAGACTCGGCAACACGGCCCATAAATTTTAGAATATTCCCTCATTCATTCAAAGACTATGAAAGCCTGATAACCAGCATTATCAGGGGATCAGCCCGCCAGCGCCTGCTATCACACGTAATCCTGTTAGCCCTGATGAAGGCCCAGCCCCATTTCACATTCAAATTCACCCATACAAACCTGACAAGCAAGCCTCACACCTTGGGCGAGTACATTAAACGCTCTTGACATCAGTAGACTCAAGTGGATCTCTTGTCGTAAAATTAAGTCCTCAGGGATGGCAAGAAGTTGCTGTGAACAGCACAGTAATTATCAGGGTCATAACGTTACAGTTTGTATACTCTATTGGCCGACTAATAATGAAGATTTTATAGACATTCTCTGATTCATTGGGGTTGGACAACACATTGCGACTCTCACTATTAAAATGTGTCTATTAAAATGAGTGTGCTTGTGTTTGTGTGTGGTGTGTGTCTGGACAAGTTTTGTGTCCTGAGGCTGTCATCTGACTTTTTACTAGTACTTTAATGGCATTTTAATTGCCAACGTGGAACATACAAAAAGCTTGTTTCCATTGTCCACCTTGTGACATTAAAGTCTGGTACACACTGCAACGCGATTAAAATTGCATAATTCGTTGACGATCATTTGTCTCGGGAGTGTTCACACTGCACGTCCCCAACATATTGACACTGGGGGAGGTGCTCACGAAAATATTATCGCCTACGTTAACATACTGATACTGACATATTGTACTATTCTTCAACGTCAACTGTAATTCCAATCACTTGTGCTTACCTTCAGGATATGAGAAAAGAAACACACACATATGGAAGCACACACACATACACATGTGTGCAACACATACACAAATGCACCCATATCAAATCCGTGAGCAAACACACACTCTCACACTCAAGTCTAGAGGATCATAACAGCATTCTCTTTTGATGTATGTGGTTTTGACATGTTCCTGTTCTATACATATGTTAAGTAGCTATGTTCCATCTATGGAGTTTTCTGCCATTCGCTTCATATACACATCAGAGATTAAATGCACATGACAGCTGCTGGA
Source organism: Benthosema pterotum (assembly GCA_039105355.1). NCBI lineage: Eukaryota > Metazoa > Chordata > Actinopteri > Myctophiformes > Myctophidae > Benthosema > Benthosema pterotum. The sequence continues at coordinate 27,022,113 of CM076977.1, forward strand.
AATGGGATGAAGAGATGAACAGAACATTGAATGGAGCATTTAAGAACAACACGATGTCAAGCTAAGGACAGGCTGCTGGAAGCCACATAATATGAATACCTATTGCAATTATAATACTGTACAAGCCTGGCTGCAGAATGGAATGACTAGGGGGGCCTCAATTTTTTTGGGGGGGGGCACTAAACTGTCCCATACTTATTTCCCATATTTTTTATTCATTTATTCATTTGTTTTTATTATTAGTATTGTTTGTTGTTTTTTCTCGGGACCCGCCAAAATCATTTCGGGGCCATCAGGACCACAGGTTGAGAACGCCTGCCTTAAACATCATTGCTTAAAAAAAGCATTATGTTGCAGTCGATGTAAGGTGATGTAAGATGATCACTTCAGGGGTGATTTTTAGTTAATTAATAATTCAATTAATTATTACTTAATTAGTTAATTAGCGATAAAATGAAAATAGCTTTTCCCTTTCACATTCCAGTATTTCGGCCTTTTCATTATTTTTCAAGGGGGATACTGTAATTAATAATTAGTATGGCTTTGACATAGCAGAGAACAGAGAATAGAACAGATGAACTTGAGAACAGATCACTGTGCATCTTAGGAACAATACAACACAACAAAGAAACCTACACAGACAAAGGCAGAGAAAAATCACAAAGGCATTTGTTATGCCCACTTCATATAGTACCTCAGTTGTAAAGAGCTATGGAGTATAATGCATGTTCTCTTACTTTGCTGCCAGGATGTTGAGTGATGAGATAGAGATGTGAAATATGGGATTACTTTTGACACCTCTTTGAAACAACACCTGCTACCCCACTAACAGGTTTAGCATAAAGTAATCAAACTTGTCTCATTATCTCAGCAATGCAGGCCAATTAGACATCATACATCAACAACTCCGCAATTATCTACAATTACCACCCATTAAGTCCTGATTTACCTATGTTGTAATTAGCTTACACACGCTACTTAGCATTTCACATGCTGTCCTTGCAGTGTCTGCAGTTGTTGTCATGGATAATAATGCCTTATTGATGTTGTTTGGTGGATTGGCACACTTTAGCAGAGTGTGTATCCTCTTCATTGCCTTGTAGTGTTGACTCTTAAAATGCTCTCAAGCGCCTCATGCCCTCCACTATATCCCCAGTGGTTCTTATTGACGGGAATCCCCAGTGGTTCCTGTCAATGACTCCACATTAGTATGTATTTGACTCAGACACCGATCCGAAAATATCACCACATTAAGGCATGACGTCTATGGACGTTGTTAGCCCAAGGAGTGTTCTTGCAAAACTAATGCTTGGAATGGATTCAGAAACATGAAACACGATCCAACCTGATTGCTAAGCAGGGAAGCATTGGGTTCCATTTTTACAGTTTTTGGTATGACCCGGCTATAGATATCGAACCCTGAACTACCAGTTTCAGGGCAGACACTAACCACAATACCACTCTGTCTGCAGTATAGTTTCCCTTCATCAGTGGTCAAGTGGGCAAGGCAGCAGAGACATTCTGTCGCGTCACTTCTCTCGCTTTTCTGGGTCGTGAGTCTTGGCATATTCTTCATGCGAATGGAGAGAAAGAAAAGGGTCAGAGGGAGAGCAGAAGAGGATGGATGGATGGATTCAGAAAAAATATATAATTGTGTAGTGGTGGGGGGTGGTGGTAAAGGAAGAGATGATGAGAGAGGAGAATGGAGCTGATGTTGCCGATTACCCCTTCATTCGCCATTTCCCACATTGCATCCAGTGAACAGAGTAATTTAGTTATTCCACTTTAAGCTGCTTTTCATTTCTCCCTGACCACATTTTAACTGTTTTTAGCATCAATTGTCTGCCTCGCCTCAGTGACAGAAACAAACCAAAACCAATTTTCTCCTTCTTGTTTTTGAAGAGGCAATCAGCAAAGTGCCTTTCGTTTGATTAGATCCCAGGCCGCTATCTTCTCTGCTTTCACAAACTTTCTTTCCTTCTTTCTTTCTTTCTTTCCCTTCCTCCCATCCCTCCTCTGAAAAAGAGAGAAGAGAGGAGTGAAATAAGGCTTTGTCTCACACTCTAAGGATTACACAGGGTAGAGGAATGCTTGACCCAAATAGACTACTCTATCTTTCCTTGCACTGATGACACTCCTTTCTTCCCCGCACTCACTCCATTCTGTGCATCCCACGGATCAAATGACCAGCCAGAGTGTTGAATAAAGTCCCCCCCCCTCTCTCTTTCATGCCTTTGTGCAAGGCCTTTCCTTTCCCCAGAGGTGCTGCACTGTAGATGACTCCCCAGTAAATTAGTAGTGTTGCGTCGGCCATTCCACTCTAACTTCCACCAGAATGCGTCTAAAATCACTATCCTATATTCTCATTTATCCAAAAGCTTTGTAATCACAAAAACACATTTCCATTTATTGCATTAATTGACATAAAATAAATGCATAAAGGAATATCAATAACCTGGGGAAATCTGGGGAAAAAAATACTGGAAAGTTTGTGTGTCCCCCACAAAAACAGCAGGCTATCCGGTTAATCACCGGTTAGCCTGGCCTAACCTGATATGATTTTGGCCTAGGGTGGGCGGGGTGCCATCCTAATTTGGACGGCAGGTGAGCTGATATGATTTGATATGACCAACGCGTCGTCATCCCCAGCCCCTCCCCCGCCCCTCCACTGCTGTGCTACGTCCCATCATTTGGAGCGAATCGGGAGCCCACCCCGAAAAGTTGAGTCTCACTTCTAGGCCACTGTGGATAACAAGTTAGTTCAGGCTTTCCGTTTTTCGCACAACTCTGACGAAAATGGATGCCTGGGTGTCGAGGCTAATCACAGGTTAGTCCTCTCGGCTAGCCGGAAATTAACTGTTAGTGGCATCCCTACCGGCAACCAACATTGACATCTTTTGAGCTGCCATGCATCTAAAAATGTATATTTCATAAACATCACATTAGGTTTATTTGAATTAGCACTTAGCATAATTTATCCATCACAATCCTGACCATTTTCTAAAACCTGTTCTCTAAAGGCAAGTGTGTGAGGATTCATCTAAATATAAATGTGGGGGACTGATCTAAGATACGAAGTTCCATAGATCAGAAGTGCCATTAATCTGAATCCACACTGTGACGTGCTCACGGTTATGGTGATGGTTCGAGAAAGGGTTAGTAAATTCGGAACAATGAGAGGTCGGTATAATTACATAGTACCTAAACCTGTGTGTGTGTGTGTGTGTGTGTGTGTGTGTGTGTGTGTGTGTGTGTGTGTGTGTGTGTGTGTGTGTGTGTGTGTGTGTGTGTGTGTGTGCACGCGTGAGTGTGTACACGTGTGCGCAGTGTTAATGAATGTAACCCAAAACCATTTGACCAATCAACTTCATATTTGACACACACGTTCCACACCCCCACTGAGAGTGCAGTGCCCAGCCTCATTTCTGTGGGACACACTGTTGTCCAGAAACAACACAAAAGTCTCTGATCTGATCATCAGCTGTGCAATATCCAGCCTCTGACTCAGCCAATAAGTCCCACCCCTATCTGCCCTCGTCCAATAGGCAGGTTAGAAGAGGAAAGCTTGACCACGAAGGCTTGACCTGGATAGCAACAGTTGTTAAACTATTTGGACTGGTATTGGACAGTAACTAAACTCCACCCCAAGGGTTGGGGTTTTGAGAAGGGCTCATTGAGTGCAATTTGATTAGTTAACCGGCTCACTTTTCACATTCAGTTTGCAGCAGATACAGACAGATGCAGACATCTCTGTATACCAGTGGTGTCAAAAAATCGGTATGAATCGTTAATCGATTTAAAGTCAACGATCTGACTGGATCGATGTGCGCATGTCTACATCGATAAAAATAGTGTCGCGTGCTTATGGCGTCGGCACGGATACACGCAAGTGTTATGCGACAGCCCATTGGTTGCACGGAATGCGGACAACAAAATAGGGACAGTCCTTTTGGTTTCAAAACTATCTCAATTAGCCCAAGTTCCCAAGTTACCTCTTTCTCAAGCAGGTCATACAGGGGGAGCTTAACATGAGCTTGCAGCTATGCTACTTTGGATACATTTTGATGCTGTAGAATAATAAAGTATAGGGCAATAATAATATGGAAACCATTTCTAATACAGAGACCCATGTCTGATGATGTAACAATGTCATGCACACTAGGAATGTCAGTAATGGTTAATTTTGTTGGTTAATTTTGTTGCCGGCTAGCCGACAGGACTAAGCGGAGGTTAACCGGATAACTAGACTATCCAGTATTTTGTTTTCTTTTATACTGTAAATTTAATATGGCTTACATTAACTCTCTCAGTGCCAGCCCATTTTCATATTTTTGGAGCTCGCCAGTGCCAGCGATTTTCATCTAAAAGTCATATTTCATATTTCGGTCCATGTTTCCCGACGGACAAGTTAGTGGACGGACACACACTTTTGGTTCCTGGTTAGGCCGTCCCTTGTTATGCTCTAGCAATGGTCGCCGCGGTCGCTGCTAGCTGCTGTTAGCATGGGGATCGTATTGAACCGGCGCCGGTAAGTTACGTCACGTACAGTAGCGTTAACGTCAGCGACATCAGTTGTTACTGTAAATCATAATGATAACGGATGACGTAGATCTATTTCCATGGCATGAAAACTGTTAATATTGGTAGACAAATGATATCCAATACATTTATGTATGCTCCTTTTAAAAGGCGATACAAATAAATATTAGACTTAATAATCAATAAACAACGCGTTGTGGTCTGCAGTCTGCATGCATGTCTAGGCTACACACAGCACTCGTCGTTTTCACTCCTGATCTGAACAATTGGGCTGTTTTTTATTATTAAGAAAGAAGATGAACGTGCATGATCTGTGACTTTTCGCTGTGGAGAACCTCCTCTAAGTTCATCTGGTAAACATGATTTATGATGATGATGATGACGATGATAATGAGGTGGAGGAGGAGGAGGAGGAGGATACGCGCATGGCTAACTTCGCCCAATAGCCATGGTAGTGTGGACAGAGGAGGACACGGCGGCGGATTTAATAACGCTAATAATGTCAAACACGTTGTCCCACTATGACTGGGTTTAAGTTTTGACAAGCGACGTGCACGGCAGTTCATTTCACAGCGTGGATGTAAGTCTGGAGATCCAGGATAAGCGCTGAGTGAGGGCCGGCCAGCAAGCCACAGCGGTTCAGTAGACAGAGCCATAGATATATACAAGAAAGCTAGATGGCTTGAGGCGGAGCCTCTGACGTCGTTCATGGCGGCCAGCGCAGGCGAGCCATCTAGCTTTCTTATATCTATGGACAGAGCCATCTAGTAGAAGAGTTGCGACATCGAGGGGCAGAAGTGAGTGACGCTCGAGCGCATGAAAGAGGGACAAACTGGAATAGTTTGTCTGTGTCAGAGCACAAATAACAGCTATTTTAAAGTGTTTAAAAAGTATTGTAGAGTAGCGACTACAGTCTCTGTAATGTTTATATTGTACAATTACCAAAACAAGAATAAAACAAAGGGATTTAAGATCAGAATACACATGTATTGTTATGCAAATTAACCACAAAACTGATAACAATATTCGGCTGATTCTTAACGGTTGGATATCCGGTTGCCTGAGCACCCCGTTGACATCCCTAATGCGCACACACACGCACACGCACACACACACTTGCTGTTTCACTACAGACACCTGTCAAAGGTCTACTGCCAAGCAAACATTTACAGTGCTGTACACATAACTACTGCCACAGCAGTATTGCAACACACACACACGCACGCACGCACACGCACGCACGCACACACACACACACACACACCTTGTCTCTTTTAATCATGTCTGGCATGCCACTTTAGTGTCTGCATTTGTGCACTTTTGCATATTATTGTACACAGTGCAGTGGGACTGTCTGTACATGTTTTCTCTGTTTCATTTCCTCTGCTTGTGCGTGCATGCGCACAGTATGTACTTGCGTGCGTGTCCACATGTGCATATGTGGGCACAGTTCCATCTGTGCCTCTCAAGGTTAACCTCATTACCTACTTTAAGATCAGAGCACAGACTACAGGAAATTATTAACCACAATTACATGAGGACGCTGATTGGAGTATGACAGAGAACGAAGAAGAAGGAGGGAGAGAGAGAGAGAGACAGATAGACAGACATACAGACAGTGAGAAGGGGGCTACTGACTATTTGACATCCTCATCCATTCTTACTCTTCAATGTGCTCTTCCTCCTCCTATCGTCTTCATCATGCTAGCCTACTCTTCATCAGCACACTTTCATAATCTTTCCTTTTTCATGAAGCATTTTGGCATTTGCTCTTTCTAACTTTTTTTTTTTGCTTGAAAAACTGTTACAATAGAATACATTGTGGATATTGTTGTAAAATTCATGAAAGGAGATGGAAATGACAGTTCCTGCACCGAGAACAGAAAAGTAAAGCCTTTGAGAGGTGATGAAAGGACAGAGACACACACAATTTAGAGGGTGACAGGGAGTCGGTGATCTAAATTAATTGGCAGCAGTACCCCGGCAGATATCCCCAAAATTACAAAACTAAAACCTATCCACAAATTATTCTAGCTGAGGCTTAAAAGAAATGTCACCTCATCTCTGTGCTCAGTGGGGGAGTCCTGGAACAGAATTACTGCTTATTAGGATTCAGTCAAATCAGTACATCAGCAGAGCAGGAATGACAGTTAGCAACTCCGCACTCTCCTGCTTTGAGTAATCATATAAAGACTTAAGCAGATGTGGCACAAAATTCTCTCCATCTGTGCATGTGTTTGTATGTGTGCATGTGCGCACGTGTGTGTGTGTGTGTGTGTGTGTGTGTGTGTGTGTGTGTGTGTGTGTGTGTGTGTGTGTGTGTGTGTGTGTGTGTGTGTGTGTGTGTGTGTGTGTGTGTGTGTGATAAATGGTGCATTTATATAGCACATTCCAAGGCGCTATTCAGAGATTACATTCACACACCGATGCCGGAGGGAACCATGCAAGGCACCAACCTGTACATCATGAGGAATTTGCCATTTAGAACAGTGATGTTCAACCTTTTTGATTTTTTCACCATTTGATGACACTTTAGCCCAAAACTACAGATTTGTTTTGCTTTTGTGAACACAATTCCAGGCTGGATTTGGGAAACAAAACAGGCAACCATACAGATCAAAATGACCATTAATCTTCTCACTGGACCACTGCTTGTGTGCGAGTGTAAAAGTTTCAGTGAGAATTCAGTATTTATAGCCGAAATAGCTGTTCTGCAAGATCAGAATGCTCAGCACAAGCTCATGGATCTGCTATTTCTTCAAATTTGTATTCTTTCTTTCTTTCTTTCTGGAAAACAGTTTAATCTTGGTCTTTAACAATCGCACAAATATGGCCAGCAGTTTGAAAGTAGTTAAGCAAGTAAATGTGCACTCATTGTGTGCATCTGGTGTTGTTTGCATGAATTCCCTGTGAAGGGCTTGCTGCCTGCAAGCTTTGAGCAGATGTCTTTAATTCTTGCATCCATCTATAACCATACCTGCGCAAGCCGCACATCCTAAGCATTCATTTACTCCCTTGTGATTACATTTTAACACTCTCAGGGTTACAGTAAATGGGGCAAATGAGTGAAATGGAGTGAATGATGAATTAGTCTTGCTAATGATAAGAGCAGATTGGAGCGAGGAATTGGCACGCAAATATATTTTTTTCTTTGTAATAGTCTCTTAGGAGGAAAATGATTTTTGCATAATTTAAACCATGCAGTTTTATTATCGATCTGAATTTCAGCAGATGAATAGAAGTAAACACTTAAAATTCAGCATAATGATGATGACTTGTGACAGATCCGTTCTAATCAAAACACCCAAATTAATGATTAATTAGCAGAGTGACTATTCTGTTCCTTTTCAAAAGTAGCACATCTATGCAGAACTCTTTCACAAGCATGAGCCAAGTGTGTTCCATGTTCTTGTCACTCTGTTCTGGACAGTGTGTTATTGCGGAAAATGTACCGTAACCTGTTGTAGACACAAACAAGTCTGACATTCAACTTTCCCCCCCTTTGTTGCACTAAAATAAAGCCCACATTAATGCAAGGTTGAAACTAAGCCATTAAAAGGACGTGTGAGTAATGATGCAACAATTGCATTTCTGTTCATTTCATCCAGATGAATGGCAATTGAATGGAAATGATTATCATCTCTGGCTGATTGAGTAGGGCGTTAATACACACAAAAAGGTTAAAATATAACTTAGTGTAAGAGCTTTCTGCCTGGCAGCAGTAATATCTAAAAATATTTAATAGCTCGAGTAATTGCGATCAGATGATAATGGATAATGATTGAGACAGGTATAACATAGTCGACCTCATTAGGCACGCTTCTGCATCATGTCTGCGCGTGCGCATGCGTGCGAGCGAGTGCATGTATGTGCGTGCACTTAATGATAGAAAGTGTGCATGAAAAGAGGTGGCTACAGGTGTGCCGTGAATGCACCTGTACGAGAGGACGATGGCAAGCTTTCAACTCCACTACAGTAGCCTCTGCAATCAATCTCCGCAGAAACAAACAGCTGCAGCGATGTTGATTCAACATTTTGGATCAAGCGCTATGGCCGTGTGTGGACTTATATGGCGAGTGTCAAATCGTATCAGGAAACCCAGAATGCCTTGCAGCAGGGCTGTGTTAAGGGCCGCGGCTAATGATGAATGTGCTGTCAGTGTGAATTAGAAGCGCCGACAGCCTGCTGTACAGTGTGCCTGGAACACTGCCCAGAGAGAGAGAGTCAAGAGAGGTTCCGAGGACCACAGAGAGAAAGACTGGAGGCTGAGATTATGAGAAAGACAGAAGCGGAGGACAGCTATACTGTAGGGTGGAGAAAAAGACAGAGAGAGAGAGAGAGAGAGAGAGACCTTTTGACCATGAAGAAAACATAGCACGTCTCCCTGTGTCCAGAAAAGGCTAAAAGCCTCGAAAATGTCCACTAGTTTGTGATCCGTCCAGCACCTGTAGTGGATCTGTGCTAACTGCATGCCGTTCACTCGTAGGCTCTGGCAGGTGGTGGGTTAAACTGTGAATTAAGGACTTTGAAGAGAGAACGACTCGGTCCTCCTCGTTCAATAGATCAGTAACCGGTTAGAGCTACTAGGCTACGTTCACAGCAGTCACAGCCCTCCAGGTCCCCCTCAGTTAGTCTTTAATCCCGTCGAATTTGACCGACCCATCACTACAGTACAGGCCAAACACAATCAGTTCATCAGAAAAATATTTCCCCCAGCCCTCGAAACCAATGAGTCAACCTGTTAACTAAGTCTCTCAACCTTGAATACTGAATGAATGTGCCACTGTTTCCGTCATCGGTTTAAAGTCCACTTTCCAGGCACCACGAGGTTGGAGACTGGACTCTCGATATGGCTTTCTTCCACCGGGTCCATGACCACCTCGTGGTTGATGCCGAGTGCTTTCAGCCAATACAATCGTCTGACAGGTCTTCTTAGCCGGCCACTGGGACTGGTCCCCTTCAGGCTAATTGACATTACTTTCTTCAATCGTTCTCTTCCTTCTTTACTACGTGTACATACCATCGCAGTCTGCCTGTCCTCATCATATCCAATATAATAATAATAATAATAATAATCTTTATTTGTATAGCGCCTTTCATGACATAAAATGCAGCTCAAAGTGCTTTACATTGCAATAGAGAAGAAGACAAAAAATAGTGGGAATGAATTAAAGAGATCATTAAAATACATCAAAGAAGCAGTACAGTGAGGACCTGAAATAAGGCATAAAATATAAAATCAAAAAATATAAAATCACAGAGAATCAGTTAAAAGCAAGTGCATAGAAGTACGTCTTGAGCTGTGCTTTAAAAATGTCTACAGAGGCTGCCTGTCGAATGTATAATGGGAGTTTGTTCCACGCCGTCGGTCCATAGAAGCAAAAGGCTGCTTCACCGTGTTTTTTAGTTGCCATTTTGGGCAGCGCAAGCAGGCCAGCAGTGGAAGACCTGAGGGGACGGCCTGGGACATACTTAGGCAGGCAGTCATGTAGGTAGGAAGGTGCAAGACCATTAAGCGCTTTATAGGCAAGTAAAAGAATTTTAAAATCAATTCTAAACACAACCGGTAGCCAATGTAGTGAGGCTAGGACAGGAGTAATATGTTCTCTCATCTTAGTTTTAGTTAAAACTCTGGCTGCCGCGTTTTGGACTAGTTGTAATCTGTCAGTTGTTTTCTTGGGGAGACCAGAAAAGAGTGCATTGCAGTAGTCAAGCTGGGAAAATACAAAGGCGTGGATCAGGGTTTTAGCATCATCCATTGACAGATAGGCTCTGATTCGTGCAATGTTTCTAAGGTGAAAAAAGGCAGTCTTGGTGACATGATTAATGTGTGAATTAAAATTCAATTCAGAGTCAATGAAGACCCCCAAGTTCTTTACTGTACGATTACTTTCTACAATCAGATTGCCAAGTCTGCTCCACTCACACACATATGCCCACATATGGGCTCCACTCCCATCTACTGGTCTATCTGTCCCTCAGTGACACCACACACATCTGCAAGAAACATCCCTCCCCAATGCCAGGATTCAGCTGTGCCTCGTCTGTTTGTACAGTAGCTGTATCACCAGGTACAATCCATTGGAGGTCGGCCACTTTCACCTCAAGAAAATCACCATATTTTTTCTGCCCGTAAGGTGCAGAAAATTTCTATCTATCTAAATTTCTATCTACTACAATTACTAACCCTTTAACATTGAGTGACTGCAGCTTCTTGGAGTATCCCTGAAGGGATCTGTATTAGCAACTTTTCTGTATCGTTATTGTGGGGGGGAAATTGTCAATCGACAAGCTCAAAATGTGTTGCAGGCTTTGCAGCCACACATCCCCACAACACAATAGCTGTGGTTAAGTGGGTAATTTAATAGAAGTTAAGCTGGAGTTAGTTAGTTGAAGATAAACGGTTTCTGCCTCACAGAACCAAAATGCAGACAGACTGGCATTTTGAAGTCTAATCTTGAGAGAGAGAGAGAGAGAGAGAGAGAGAGAGAGAGAGAGAGAGAGAGAGAGAGAGAGAGAGAGAAGTCTAATCTTGAGAGAGAGAGAGAGAGAGAGAGAGAGCATGAAAGTTGAGTTGAGCTGCAACACTGACAGAGCACAGGAGGAGATAGCCTACGGAAAGAGAAGCAGGCGCGAGAGAGCACAGAGGAGCGAGAAGGGATTAATGGAGAGGAAAAACCCAAAGATAGAGAGAGGGAGAGAAAGAAAAAGGAAAAAGTGGAAATACCCCAGCAGTGATCCTTATCTGTGGGCTCTCCTCACTTCCTCTCCGGCTGTCACTCAGAGCCGTTGTCGTGGGAACAGGGGGATGAGTCTCCAAGTGTGTGACAGGGTTCGCAGTGTGACCGATTTGTCTCACTGTCTGTGACTAAACCAGTGCCACTGTCACAGCCTATCAATGAGCACGCATGCACGCACAAACACAGTCAAATATGCACATAACAGAGGTTTATGTACAGAGCCGGCATCATATTATTGTCATTATGTACATATTCACTTCTATCTTCAGGTGCTGATCGGTGTGTGACTGTTCTTCTGTGTGTGTGTGTGTGTGTGTGCGCGCGCACACACGTGTGTGTGTGTGTGCATGTGTGTGTGTGCGTATGCTCGCATGTGGTGCAGAGCTAAGTGCTAGACAGTGCTATTTGTGTATAAATCCACACACCATTTTGTTCACGTACATTTATATAGTGTATATAAAGCACAACCACATGGTATCTCTCCTGACAGCTCTCCCAACATCATCCAGGTCAAGTTATCACTGCTGGGAGTTACTGAAGCCTAGAGATGTTCTTCTTTACAGTCCCGGGAGGCAACAAAGTAGGAGGAAACCCATTTGACTGATGCAGCGGTGTGAGGAAGCCCCTCATCAGCAGGACATAAAGTACAACGCCTGCCTCCTCTCCACCGCCACGTAAAATAGAACTTTACTGCAATACTCTGTCGCTGTCGGGAAGAAAACTCGCAACACTAGTTTTGAATCTTTACTTTTTTCTCCCGTTTATTTACAGAATAGCTGCACGGACAACTGGCAGCCTGGGGGACACATGCAGTCCACATAACATCACTTAATGTGGCCCTATATCCGAACATTGATATATTATTGATTTCAGCTAAGTACTAGTTTTAATATGTGTACCACCACTGTGGTGCCTCAGGAGCAGCCAGATGGTAACGGTGATCTCAAGTGCACTACTGTATAAGTCCAGTGCATATGTAGTTAGTTAATAAAGTTAACATAACTAAATGCGTTTGAAATTAAAAAAAAAACAAAAAAACTCAGGATTCTAGCAGCAAAAAATATTCAGGATTTAAAATATAGCAAAATAACTGATCTATAAGCTCAAAATGCATCGCACCGAAACACCTTTTGAACTAGGAGGTCAGCTATTTTTGCTACAACAGTAATATGCAATGTGTCTGTCTTGTAAGTTAAGCAAAAGCAAGCTAATCTACAAGTTCACATTGCAGCAATGTGAGTTGGTACAGTAGATCTGCAATTTGCACTACTTCTGAAAGGTTTAGGTTCCATATCCTCAGACGTGCACAGTGTTGGACATTCAATGTTGCCACCCCACAGCGGATATTTCTGAAACACTTTTTACCACTTTACTAGTAACAAAAGCAAACCGTTCTTGACTTCCTCCTCGAGAAAGGCACAGCGGTGTTAAACGTGGAATGTATGTAATGTCACTGTCAATTAATTTGGAGAACGTTTAACTGGATTTCAATGTCTAAAGGCCATTATATGGACCAGCTGTTTTCTGAGAGTTGTGCATACATTGGCAAGCCTGTGGGTTTTTCCCCTTCACCATTTGGCTGATAAACATTACCGCCTTGACTTGCCGTGCTTGTAAAACAACTAAATGCAGAACAAATTGTTGTAGTGGTGCTTTATGCAATATGCACACACCCAATAAAGACTGTTTATAGTTGTGCAATGCATTTTGGGGGATAAGGGTGCTCAAGCTACAGTACAAAGGCCCCTCCCATTCTCAGTTTTGTAGACACATGCATGTGTGAGTGCATTGCATGAGTGCATGCTAAAATAATGTCTGAATTCTTTTCACCTACAATAAACATGCACACATGGTTCATTCACAATAGCAAGCATTGTGAACCTAAGGCATATAATGGTGGAGGGTTTAGGGGAGTAGTTAGGATTACGATGTCACTAAAGTACTGTATTTTGTCTGGGCCTTTTGACAAAACCAAAAATACACAGTGAAGGCATGAGTGACTTCACTTGAATGTTATTACCACACCTGGGGTTATCCTAGGGTCAATAGGCAAATACAAAAACACAACAACCAAGTCACACCATCTTTAATTCTTTAGCTCACTAATTCTACAGTTTATTTGGTGGACCAAGATGTCAGCCATGATGGCATTGTAATATTTCATTTTACACTTGGTTGCATCCTGAAAATACATAAGCTCACAAATGCAAACAATGCCTCACAGCATGACAAGCTTGTAGATCTGCTCTTCTTGTTATTTATTTATTTATTTAATGTCAGTATAGTTTTAGTCGACTAAACACATGCACCAAACCTCTTTGCGAAAATATATTCCTGGTCAATGTCATGGGAAAGCATGTTGTGTGACTGCGTCATTTTAGATTTCATAAAATAGTGACACACTGTGGAGCTTGTACTGTGTCTCTGCTTGTATATCTGCATATTTCCAGCGCCATTAAAAGGACAAAATCTCTGTCTGTCACACTGCGCGCACACACTGTTCCCCTCCCTGTGTCTTCTATAAAACAAACCCCCAGGTTCAGCTCCAGAGCTCAGGCTCTGATGCTCTTTCATCCTTCCAACCACGCAGTCATCCTTCCATCTCCAACAGCAGCACTCCAGCAATTAGGGCTCCGTAGGAGCGAGGCAGCAGAAAGAAGAAGAAGAGCGACGGCAGAGGAGAAGACAAAGAAGAGGGAGAATACAGCAGGAAGGAAGGAAGAGGAGAAAGAGTAGCAGTCAATCATTTGACACCAAGAAGGGAAGAATTGGAAGGAGCCACATATTGTCACAATCCGGCAAAAAAAAAAAAAAAAACGTTCAAAAGGTACGATATCTTTTTTCTCTTGTAAATTTAAAGGATGTATTCAGTGATTTCACTGATTCAAATATCAATTATGTGTTGGTTTGTTTTGATAATACTCCCTACCATAGAGTGTGCTGACCATATAAGGAGTGCCTTCCTGTCACCACTAATTTAATTTTGGGCTTTTGATGCCCATATCCAAACAGGAAAGAGTTGGCCGTTGTACTGTTGCCCCACTGTGGAGCTTGTGCATGTGCATTATCTTAACGGGGTGACCGTTTTTTACCCCAAAATCACTGAATGCCCCTTTAATGCCTTGTTACAAAGTTAGCAAAAATAACAGATCTACCTGTAAAAATAATTTTTATTATTTTTATATAATAAATAATAAATATAAAATAAATAACCTGTCACAGCACAATGTGTTTTGAGCTCATGCATCTGCCATTTTTCCTACTTTAAAAACGGAGTTTTGGACATATCTGTGTCTGTAATAATTCCTGCTCTTGTTCTTCTCCTCTGTCTTTGCCTTTCACAGCATGATTTTAACAAGCAATTAGGACAGTAGAGGCACATACACAGACTGGCGCGCGCGCACGCACACGCACACACACACACACACACACACACACACACACACACACACACACACACACACACACACACACACACACACACACTTATAAAATACATTAACAAGAGACCAAATATGTTTAAGTTGCTTTTGAAGCATCCAGTTGAACAATCATGGCTCACTGTAATTGTACAGGAAGGATATAAGCATGCACATGAACACCGGTCACTTCAGTCATATCATATTACACCAGAAGAAAGAAAGTCAGGGGCACAAAAAGCCAAAAGACCGACTGCCGACAATGGAGTACATTGAACTGACACATACTGTATAGCCCAGTTGTATAGTGCTCCTACCATCATCGATGGCGTGGTGGAGCAGGTCACCAGCTTCAAGTTCCTGGGGGTCCACATATCTGAAGACATTTCCTGGACCATAAACACATCCTCCCTGATAAAGAGGGCCAACAGCGTCTCTTTTTCTTGATGAGACTGAGGAAAGTGAGGCTATCCCACCAGGTAAATTTCTACTGAGTACCATTGAAAGTACACTCACCTACTGTATTACAGCTTGGTATGGAAACTGCACTGTGGCGGAGCGGAAACTATTGCAGAGGGTGGTGAAAACTGCACAGCGCATCACAGGCTCTTCATTGCCAACAATTGAGTCCATCTACAAGCGGCGGTGTCAGTCTAAGGCCCTTAACATCTGCTTCCCACACCAACAACAAACTGTTCCGGCCCTCCTATTCACAGAGGAGGAAGGGCTACAGATGCCTCAAGACATCAACCAACAGATCCAGAAACAGTTTTTTTCCTCTCAGTCATTATTCTCCTGGACTCTCGAACCAAAAAATAGTCTACCTGCCGGACACTTACGAACTCTGCAATATTTTTTTCTTACGGTTTTTATTCTTGCCTTGTATGACCCTTTTGTATTGCACTGGATGGATGCCAACAGATTAATTTCGTTGTACATTTGTGTTCAATGACAAAAAATCCATCCACCCTTCCATTAAATATATGGTACATAGACTATGGCCTGCAGATAGAAAAGAAATGTGTTTTTGACGCAGTTCCTTTGTATCCACTGTCTCTCTAAATGCCCTCTGCCGTTTGGAAATCATTCCACTGATATTCATTTAAAGGCCCAGAGAATGTGAAGAAGTCAGTGTCGGGAGTTTGTCTATCCATAACGTCCAGGGTGGGGTCATGGACAGCCCATGTTTTTTTGGTAGATCATAAAACAAACAAAAGGGTACGCACATCCAAAAGAACTGAATACCAGGTGCTGGGCTGAGAGGCAAACTAGGAAAAATAAATAAGGTCCGCACACTGGACTGAAGCTCCATTTAAAAAGGTGTTTATTTCACCATAAGCATGATGACGTTTCGAGCCTCACGGCTCTTCATCAGAGGAGAGATCATGCCACTCTTTAGTGCCTGTTTGTAAGCTAATCTTATGGCCTACACAGCACACATGATTAAAACATGTTTGTAGAACATCTCAGCAACTGACTACATTAACGGTGCCAGTTATTTTGTGCTATGCGGTGCTTTGCCTCTGTGCTGCTGCACTAGTGGATGCACTACGCACCCCTATTAATTTGCTTAATAGTCTACTCATGAATTGAGCAATTTAGGCTCCAATATGTTCTTTCATTTGTATGGTAAAACTCCTTCGCAAACTAATAAGTAGAATATGGTCTGCCAGAGGTACAATAATTGAAGGGTTACACTGGGGAGAATGCTAAACAAATAGCACAACACTATAAAATATAGGGATGTGAGATTTCTGCCCTACAAGATACATACTTGATTGGCATTTATACACAATAGAAGACATACAGTACATGCACACAGAAAATTGCTGTACACCAGGACTGAAGCTAAAATTGGCAGATCAAAGATGAGAAAGAAGCATGTAATTACTGCCTTTGACCAACAAAGAGGGTTTGTGCATGTGCAATGTTGAAATGTTTGTGTGTATGCATGTGTGATGTCCTTGTGAACAGATTATTTTTGCTTTGGATGAGCCTTACAGCATAGTACAAATCCCGAATTTCCTTCATTAAGCCACTGCCAATAGTTCAACAATAGGCCTAATGATGAATCAATTCGATATCTCTCCATAGTGGTATAGAAGCAACATCATATCATATCACACCGCACATCATATGACATCATTATGTGCATTATGTGTAAAATCTGCCCATTATGTGTCTAGTGTTGTTATTGTTGTTTCTTTTTCTATAGTATTTCATGCACTAAATGAAATTTAGAAAATTATCAGTGGTGGGGCGTTCATGTTTTCAGGGGGGGGAATATTTTTCAAAGTTCCCCACCAAAGTTGCATATTAAGCACACACTCACATGCTCAAAAAACATACTAATTGGAGAAAATGGCTACATGTATGTGCTCCAATTATACAGCAAATAAAGACTATATTATACTCAACAGAACAAATAAACATAGGCCTACAGTCATGAAACACGATTGCATCGCACCCGCATCCCGCAAC
This sequence comes from Benthosema pterotum, assembly GCA_039105355.1. Classification (NCBI taxonomy): domain Eukaryota; kingdom Metazoa; phylum Chordata; class Actinopteri; order Myctophiformes; family Myctophidae; genus Benthosema; species Benthosema pterotum. The sequence continues at coordinate 27,039,292 of CM076977.1, forward strand.
AACACAATGAGCAACTCCATGGGGAAGGAGGGAGGGATAGAGAGAGAACTTTAACCACCAACACTAACCACCAACAAATAGTTGAGCATATAGGCTACTGTATATCTCCACGGCGGGAGGAAAATGAGAAAAGGCTATGCATCAACCAACAACAACAACATTTAGTCGCCCATTTTTGCCTTCATTCACTTCATTTAAGGTCGGGTTGCAGTTGTGGCCTGCCAAATAGCCTTAAGCCATGGACATCTAATTTGGCCACTTAATGCAAGGGCTCGGCAATTAGAAATAGCCTACTGAAGGCCCAGAGATATTTGAGTAAGACTATGACTACTTGCCTTTTGTTCATAATTATCCCTGCAACCCAACTATGGATAAGCGGTTTTAGATGGATGTATGGATAATACACAGGACTCCACATTACAAGAGCACCCTTATTAAGTGCACACAGCGAGGGTAGGGGTGAAAGGGATGTACATTTCTCTGCCAGTGCCAGGGTTGTCCTGCCCAGTGCTTGCATGGCCAGATGCAAAGCTTGCATTTGGTGTCAAGCAGCAGGACTCAGAATGCTTGTTAGCAGTTCAGCCTCTCACCTACAGCTATGATTCCAAGTAATTCTACGTTCTGACTTCAGTTTTCAATATTGTAAATATGGTCACGTGGTTTAGCTACAACAGCAGTGAAATGGCGAACTTAGAACATGCCATTGTTATATTCAAAACGTAATCATCATGTTCTACTATTGTTGACTACTGGCGCAGTGTCTGATAGGACTGCTGCAGGAGGCGAGCTCTCACTCTCACCGTATTTATAATAATCTGTCCAGGGTCCGCAACTTAACGTTCCACGTTAAATAACAGAAAATACAGAGCCAACAGAGCCAACAGAGTCAAGTCATTCATCCACCCGTATCAGGCAATAGAAAGCGGCTTTGTGATCGTTATTTATAAAAAAAAGTTTGCTGTCATTTTCTCACACGCGCGCCGCGGCAGTTAAACATATACAAATCAATGAACCCGTCCCACAGCCAATGATCGCATTTGGTCAGATTGACAGGGGGACTCATGCTGCAGATCCGTTTCCTGTCCTATTCAACTCAACTGCATGGAGGGAGGAGGGCCCATGCTGCAGATCCGTTTCCTGTCCTATTCTAAGCAAATGGCAAAACCAGTAGGCGGGCTTTAAACAGGATCTCAGCAATGAGCAGTAAATAGACACCATTATCCATTTGCAAGGGAAACTCGCGAACTTTCATATTAAGGTGACAGGTACCGGGCAATCTGGACTGGGGGGGCACAAAATCTAATCAGGGGGGCATCGCCCCCTATTGCCCCCCCGTAGCTACGGGTATGACTAAATGGTTTTCATCCCACTTCATTTCAAAGCGCATTATTTATTCAGCTTTGAGCCATGGACCATCTCATTTTACACTCAAAGGTTCATGTGACTTGGCTTTATTTCTCCCGATTTGTGTTTACTAAGTCCTGCTTTCCTTGTGTAGCACCAGCTATGAGCCAGCCACAACAGCCCCGGCAATCGGGCTCAGCCCTACTGGCGCAACTGGTTGTGTGTTGGACTGGCAGGTGTGAGTCCCCCCCGCTTCCATGCAATACTACAATCTGGCGTAGACAGGATTTGGAGTGCAGGTGTTATTCCCAATATACCAATTAATGTCCTTGCGAGACCACAAGGACATTGTGTGAAGCATGAGGACGATCGAACGATCGATAGATAGATGGCCTAAAGAACTACCGTAAACACTATCTGTAGCCACATTGCAGATACTGTAAATTAGCAGTCAGTGCCAAACAGGGCAGCAGCGACCTGTATGCTGATAGCCTAGCCCTAGGCCTACTACAGACACAAAAAAGATATATAGTGAAAAAAGTAATGACAAGTTCACATGGTTCAATGGTTGTCAGTTTGATAAAGAACTGTGCCTTTGTAGTATAGCTGGGGAGATTGTCACCTAGCAACCTATGGAACAGGCTTGTATCTTATTGTACAGGAGGTAGACTTTAAATTTCACTTCAAGACGACAATACAGTTGTATAGAACTGTTTGACAGTTTGCCATCACAGTTTTCACTTTAATATGAAGTCACATTTGCATGAATACATCTCACAATTTAGCTGCAATGCAACTCTAGATTCTTTTATAATTGGGCTGAATCGAGAGTTGCAATTCAGTCCATCGACTCCCCCATAACAAGAATTTTCTTCTGCGATTTGGTCCACACGTGAATAAGGGCCACTGTATGTCCATATCGCCTCAAGGTTTCATCCGGATGCCTGATCTACACTTGCAATTCCGTCCATTGACTCCCCCATTACAAAAAAAATAATCTATGATCTGCTTGCCTTGTATTAAACAACATTTAAGATAACAGGCTTAATAAATGTTAGGAAACATAATGGTGGGGAAGAGCTGCTTTTGATTGAAATGTTTATTAACAACTTTGAGATGTAGCCTATTAACTAAATACAAGACTGACAACTGTGAATTTTACAATGGTAGCCACATTGTTAATTTCATTCAAGACATTTACAGATAAGGGGGTGGAAAACAATGTGATATCTGATATAATACTTTAAAACACCTGTGACTGAACAAATGTCATACTGGTAAGCCTGTTCTCTTTTCAAACAGCAGGTGGCGACACTACGTATGCACCGACCAGGTGTAGGCAGTGCAAGCAATGCATCGGTTAGCCCACTTAAACTAGGCCTATTAAATGTGACAATGAAGAGAAACGACCCAACTAACTGTAAATTGTTAAATTTGAAATGACAGTTCACAAAATACACAGCAGCAATTTTGCAAAACAAAAACAACGCGTCGCAACCGAGTATCGTACATAAAGGGTCTCTTTTTTGGCACGGCGGCAGCAAGAGACATGCAGCAGGCCCTGCCAATGAACATTCCATAAGCAGTCCATACAGTATACCACTCCAAGTAAATTCCCAGCATAAAGGGAAAAGGCATAAAATAATTAGGCTATAATAATAATTTAAAAAGCATCTTACCTGAATTCACACGGGACCAAACGTAGCCTCGCGTTCCTGTGCGTTGCTGATAAAACTTTTAACAAGGCTTGGTATGTCCAACATGGTATGCTGCATCAGAGCAAGATGTGTCAACCTGTTGGCTCATGCTGCTCCTCAGACACGTTTCAAGTCGTTGTGAGCTGGAGAATGTTCTTTCTGATGAGGCAGCTGACACAGCAAGGCACAAGCAAAGTTCCACAAAGTTCTCAGACTCTGAACATTTCCCTGTTAGCCGCTGCTGTTTGTTGTTATTTTCATCTGCTCCGGGTGTCTTCCTCTTTGTCATGTATGGTGATTTACAATAGCCTCTAGAGGGCGACATTAGCCTAGGCACGAAAGTTGTGTGTAACAGAATAAGAGGAAAAATAAACCAGTGATGTTGTGACCAGAGCTCACGTCTGTTGTTGTTGTTGTACGAAAGTAGCATTAACTAACTTAAGGATACAACAAAGTGGCGACGAGGATTGTTTTTCGTACCTGCGTGTCTTTGCACTGTTTGGAGAGGTCTCCGGCGTGGGAGGAACGGGAACATACGACGCTATAGTAGGCCTACCCTGTGCACAGCTCGCCATTGTTGGTGAAGGACGCCATACAGGACTAAAGGAGTGAGCGAGCGAATGAGATGTCCACGATGATTGGGCATATTGGTCCTTTTGATGAAGGTACTGAGCAGTGGAGCTCCTATACAGAACGTTTTGAATATTTTGCAGAGGCAAATAGTATTGAAGATGAGAAGCTGGTCCCAACGTTTTTGACTGTGATGGGACCAACAGCATTCAATTTGCTACGCTGCCTTCTCCAACCCGATAAGCCTGGGTCCAAGAGTTATGCAGACATAAAAAAGACATTGTCGGCCCATTATTCCCCTAAGCCCTTGATGATCGCTGAACGTTTTCGTTTTTATAAGAGAAATCAGGAGGAGGGGGAGTCTATCACAATGTTTGTTGCTGCACTGAAGAGACTGTCAGAACACTGTGAGTTCAATGCTGTACTAAATGACGCCATCAGAGACAGGCTAGTGTGCGGGATGAGGAGTGAAGCTACACAAAAACGTCTGTTAACAGAACCTGCTCTGACATTGGAGAAAGCTATGGATATCAGTATATCCATGGAATTGGCTGCCAAAGAGGCACAACAGCTCAGCTGCACAAGTGGAGGTGCCACGCTGCACAAAGTCTCTACGGGTGATCAGGGAGCTCCGAGCAGATGCTACCGGTGCGACAGAGGGGGTCATCTCTCTGCTGATTGTTGGAGTAAGGACGTAACTTGCAGGAGATGTGGAAAAAAAGGACACATTGAGCGTGCCTGTAGGAGCAAAGGGGCAAAGGAGCAAATTCCCCAAAGCAAAGAGAGGCCAAAGCACAAGTTCAAGAAAGGGAAGCCTGTGCATAATGTGCAACAAAGTCACGACCCCGAGAGCAGTAGCTCATCTGATGAGGCTCCTGTGTATGTACTGTCAGTTTCTGGGGGGCCAGATGGATACTGGGTTTCTCCACTGCTGGATGGGAAACCAGTGCGCATGGAAATTGACACTGGTTCAGCAGTCTCCCTGGTGTCGTATGCCGTCTACAAAAAGAATTTGCCGCATCTCTCTCTACAGCCCTCCAGTCTCATCCTAAAGACCTACACAGGTGAGCCAGTGCCGACAAAGGGGTGCATTGATGTCACAGTTCAGGTGCATGGCCAAACAGCTAAGTTGCCACTGTATGTGGTTAAGGGGGATTTTCCGTCACTACTAGGCCGCTCATGGCTAGAAGAAATAACCCTGGACTGGCAGGCCATACGTATGCTGCGCAAAGAGGATGCAGGGTTGATGGCTATTCTGCACAAACATGCTGCAGTGTTCAAGGATGATTTGGGGAGCATGAAGGACATAACAGTCAAACTGAATGTTAAGCCTGACAGCAGACCAAGATTCCTCAAGGCCAGACCAGTTCCCTACGCGATAAGACCAAAAGTTGAAGCAGAGCTAGACTCGTTGATCAAGAGCGGGGTGCTGGTGAAAGTCAGTCAGAGTGATTGGGCCACCCCTATTGTACCGGTCATTAAGAAAAATGGCTCGGTGAGGATCTGTGGAGATTTCAAAGTCACTGTAAATCCGGTGCTGGAGGTTGAACAATATCCACTCCCTCATATTGATGATCTGTTTGCTGGCCTGGCTGGGGGACAAAGATTCAGCAAAATTGACCTCAATCAAGCATACCTCCAAATGCACGTGGATGAGAAGTCGAGAGAGCTGCTCACAATAAACACTCAGAAGGGCCTCTACAGGTACTGCAGATTGCCGTTTGGCATAACATCAGCCCCGGCTATTTTCCAGCGCGCAATGGATCAAATACTGAGTGGATTGTCGGGAGTGCAGTGCTTTCTGGACGACATTCTTGTGACCGGAAAGACAGAGGAAGACCACTTGAGAAACCTGGATGCTACTCTGCAGAGACTGGAAGAGTATGGACTCAGACTCCGCAAATCCAAGTGTGACTTTTTCCAGCCTGCAGTGGAGTATTTGGGATATGTGATTGACTCTGAGGGCTTACACAAGGCTCCTTCCAAGGTCAAAGCGGTTGTGGATGCGCCAGCACCTCAGAACGTGAGTCAGTTACGTTCCTATCTGGGACTCTTGAATTATTATGGGAGATTTATACCAAACATGTCTTCCCTGCTTAAGCCCCTTCATGAGCTACTGTGCCATGGCACGGCCTGGAAATGGACAGCCCAATGTGAGAAAGCCTTCACACAGACAAAAACAGCACTATTGGAGTCTGACGCCCTGACACATTTTGACCCAAAGCTGCCCTTACAATTGGCGTGTGATGCTTCCCCCTATGGAGTGGGGGCTGTTGTTTCTCACATCATGCCAAATGGAGTAGAACGACCGATTGCATTTGCTTCACGCACGCTCAGCAAAGCAGAGAGAAACTATGCACAAATTGAACGAGAAGCGCTGGGAATAGTATTCGGTGTGCGGAAGTTTCACCAATACCTTTTTGGGAAGAAGTTCACTCTGCTCACGGATCACCAGCCCCTGACAACGATTTTTGGGCCCCACACAGGCATCCCCTCTCTTGCTGCAAGTCGAATGCAGAGATGGGCCTTGCTATTGTCTGCTCACTCCTATGACATTAAGTACCGGAAGTCAGAGTCACATGCAAATGCAGATGGCCTCTCAAGGCTACCCCTACCCGTGGTCCACGGCGTGAAGTCCCAGGGCGAAATATTCTACTTCAGGGACATCGAGGACGCTCCTGTAACTGCTGCCCAGGTAAAACGTCACACAAAGACGGACCCTGTGCTGTCACGACTGCTGGATGTGGTGCTTCACGGAGCTGATGGGAGCAGTCCAGAGCTAAAATCTTACATCACCAAACTAAGTGAGCTCTCTGTGCAGGCGGGATGTCTCCTATGGGGACGCAGAGTGATTATTCCACCAGTGCTGCGTAAACAGCTACTACAGCAGCTGCACGTGGGTCACTGCGGGATGGTCCGGATGAAAGAACTTGCCAGAAGCTATTTCTGGTGGCCTGGACTTGATGTGCAAATTGAAGAAAAAGTGAGGACATGTCCATCGTGTCAGGAAATACGCTGCATGCCACAGCCAGCCCCACTACACCCCTGGGACTGGCCTGATAAACCCTGGCAGCGCATTCATGTTGACTTCGCTGGCCCATTTGAAGGAAAGATGTTCCTCGTGGCAGTGGATGCGCACAGTAAGTGGCCTGAGGCTTTCATAATGAAATCAACCACGACCGAGAAAACAATTGAGAAGCTGGGGGAGGTGTTCAGTCGAAATGGTTGTCCACAACAGTTGGTGAGTGACTCGGGCCCTCAGTACATCTCACAGGAGTTCAAGAGGTTCCTGGATGTTAACGGGGTGCAACATATTCGCTCTGCTCCATACCACCCATCTACTAATGGACAAGCAGAGAGATTCGTCCAAAGCATGAAACATTCCCTGAAGGCTTCACGGGGACAAGGCTCCCTACACCAGCGACTGAACAGTTTCTTGTTATCCTACAGGAATGTGCCACATACAACCACGAAAGTCTCCCCTGCTATGCTTCTTTTTAACAGACAGCTCCGTACCAACCTTGACCTTCTGAAGCCGACCGAAACCAAGGAGATTGTACTGTTACAGCAACGAGCACAAGTTGAGAGGCGCGGACAGAGAGCAAAGGCCAGGGACTTTCAACCAGGTAATCATGTCCTGGCACGTAACTATAGACCTGGGCCGAAATGGGTTCCTGCTACGGTTCTCTCACAAACAGGCCCTGTGTCGTATACAGTCAAAATCGCAGATGACGTCGTCTGGAGGAGACATACGGACCAACTGCTTGCAGGATCTACAGCACCGATAGATTCTTCCCCAGAGATCACTGCTGAGCCGTCTCAGCAATTCAACTCGTCTCAATCCTCACTCACACAAGAGATGCCGGGGGCGATGCACGCGACACCTGCTCCTTCTGGATCCAGCTTCCCGGATGTTCCTGGGCTTGACATCTCTTCGCCTTCTGTGCGGGCACCTGTTCCTGTGTCGGCCAGGGTGGAACCGCCGGGTGGTGGTACCACTTCCCGCTATCCTCAGAGGGAACGCCAAGCACCCAAGAGACTGGATTTGTAAGTGGTGACATACCCTATTGAACGGGGCATAATAATCCCCAGGGTCATGTCGGGGTCTGACCAGTCAACCCCCCCCCAAAAAAAAAAAAAAAAAAAAAAAAACATTGAGAGTGAGAGAGACTTCTCACGCTGACAGACTTTTTGACTGTGGGACTAGTGGGCTGTTGTGTTGTTTTTAAAAAAAAAAAAAAAAAAAAAAGGAAAGAAAAAAGGATTGTTCTATGCCTTGAGATTTTGCATTGGTTACATTGCTAGATTGGTCTGTTCGTTTGAGTTTGCTTTGGCTCAGTACAAGGCCAAGGGTGTGTGTGGTTTTGTCAGGGGACGCTTGTTCTTGTTAGTGTCTTGCTCTGATTTCTTTTTATTTATGCTTTCCTGGTTTTTGTTTATTGGGTGCCCAGTTCATTTAGTGGGGAGGAGTTGTCATGTATGGTGATTTACAATAGCCTCTAGAGGGCGACATTAGCCTAGGCACGAAAGTTGTGTGTAACAGAATAAGAGGAAAAATAAACCAGTGATGTTGTGACCAGAGCTCACGTCTGTTGTTGTTGTTGTACGAAAGTAGCATTAACTAACTTAAGGATACAACACTCTTCTTGGCGCGATTGGTACGAGAAAATCCAGAACGCTCCCACTCGGTTTTGCTACTGCCTGTCTGTCGCAGTGTTGCCAACAGCCAAAATCCAAAATGCACTAGTGGCACTTCCAAAATGCACTAGAATGCGCTAAAGCAGTGGGTTTTAAACCATTTTCAGGCCCACTATTTATTCTGCAATTTAGCCACGGAGGACCACCATTTGATGTTGAGTTTAGTCTCTGACTAATTTAGGATAAGTAACCATGTGTAGATTCTTGAAAATTAGGCAATTCAGATGTTTAAATATAATTTAACTCTTGAGATGGTAAAATGAAACCCAATGGACCGTGAGGGTCCATTGGGTTTCATTTTACCATCTCAAGAGTTACAGATCTTTCTCAGAAGGAAGGACACTATCATAGGAGGAAGAATGGTGAAAAACAAGGGTTTTATCTCTGGCGCCTGTCAACCAATTTTGCCCCAACTCACCAGCAAAAAAGCACTAAATTTTCCGCCAGGAGTTTTTCACTAATTTTGGCGCTTAGGGGGTCTGGAAAAAAGCTAAATGTAGTTACAAATAGGCCTACGCCAAGTTGGCAACACTGCACTTTAGATTGACGTGAAGTGGGCAGGGCAGCCGGCTATGATGGCGTTTTTTTATTATTATTATTATTATTATTATTATGGATCACACCCATAGAGTAGCCTAATCCCACCATAGGGATCCCACCCTATTATCTGGCACAGAGGGCTTCTGAACCAATCAGAGCATGCACCCCTTCAGGCAATGGGATGGCATAGTGCAAGAGACGGTTTACTGTTGTTTACAATTCTTTTCTCAACTCTGCAATTTTACTGCTATGTGGGTTTTTTCTACCATCATGTGTCACATATATATTCTAGACTCAATTCTATGATTGAGTTTAAACCCACTAATACAATGTCTGGATGCCAGAATGGGATTAAAAACAGGCCAGTTATTGGTTATTATTGATGTGATAATGAATATGTCATCACACAGTAGGCTACGTTTACTGGAAGTAATTTTATGGAGTTTTTATTTAAAAATACACAAAAACTAAAAAAAAAAAAAAAAAAAAAAAAAAAGCCGGTATGGGTAAATGACTACGAATGTGGTGTAAACATGTGAGAAATGTATTCGTCAATTCACCACCATGCACTTAAAATCCATGGACACGTCCGTAAATGAAAGTATTTCATTTGCGGTATATCAAATATTGCATGATATTCATCAATGATATATCATGATGTTGTAGCTAGGCTACAGCTGAAAAAAGCAATAAATGAATGAATAAAGAAATACTAAAGGCAAAAAATAAAACTCACTAACGTATATCCTCCATTATTTATCTGGGCTTTTGTCTCAACTGACAAATAAAAGCATTCTATTCTATAGAAGTCATTCCCTGCTGTGGATGCCATGTGCAACATGGTTTTATTGATATTTGCTGACGGCATACCGATTATTTATCTTAGGAGGAAGTATGAGATAATACCCTATTGGCCTGAATATAAGACTATGTTTTTTTTCCGAATGGAAATATCTCAAAAAACGCAGTCGTCTTATATTCGGGGCCTATACTATTTGACATTCAATGTTTTTTTTTTCTGTAAATGGGTCTTGAGAAATGAGGGTCGTCTTATAAACGAGTCGTCTTATATTCGGGACAACACTGGAGATAATATATTGCGATATTGATATTTCTAATGTCTACCATTTGTAGGCTTTGTAGTCCATTTTGCCTAGAGTAGTGCCAATACAAGATGGCATATCTTCGTACATAGGGACTCTTTGGTGTAAGACTAGCAGCTAATTTATAGTCTACAGATAGACATACTAAACTGTGATGCATTATAGCAACATTAGTTTTAAAAGAGCAGCTCAGCACTAATCTCGCAGGTCTATTTTGTGCTAGCTGGATTTTTTTTTTTTTTTTTTTTATCTTTTTAGCAGCAGTGGACCACACAACCGCACAATACTACAAATGAAAGCACTAATGCCTGTGTTATCTCCTTTCTAATTAATGGTTTAACATACTGTAGGGAGTGTAACTGCAATACATCTGCCCCAACAGTATTAATACAATTCAACCAAGTTTAGCGGTCATCAATTGTGACATAGTATGGAGGAAGCATTTATGACCAAGGTCATTAAATACCAACCACGACATACCATCTCTGAGCTGGGCTGTTGGTGCAGAGTCTGCAGACTATTTGTTCTTTATAGTATACTCACACACTTTTTGTGTTTGTTTGTTTGTGTTTTGTTTTGTAGAAATTCAGGCAAAATATTGCACTGTGTCTATTATTGGCAGCCACTACATATTGTGGAGGTGCTTCTGTTTATACCCTAGGACTGGAGCACTGAGTGACGTGTGTGTGTGTGTGTGTGTGTGTGTGTGTGTGTGTGTGTGTGTGTGTGTGTGTGTGTGTGTGTGTGTGTGTGTGTGTGTGTGTGTGTGTGCGTGCGTGCGTGCGTGCGTGCGTGCGTGCGTGCGTGCGTGCGTGCGTGCGTGCGTGCGCACGTGTGTGTGTGTGTGTGTGTGTGTGTGCGTGCGTGCGTGCGTGCGTGCGTGCAAATACCCGATGGCATTCACACACGTTTGCATGCACGCACATACACACACGCATTCACAACACATTCATGCTTGTCTCCTATCAGCCCTTTTTCAATCAGCAAGGAAGAAAAACACAATAATCACTTAATTGGTCATTTTGACCTCTCACCTCTCACTCAGTTGTCACTTATTCACAGACACACATGCATGCAGACACACACGCCCCCCCCCTGAAGGACGTATGCACTTCACAGTACTCACAATGTCCTTCTAATCTCTGTGTGAATGTGTTAGTAGTAGTACTGTCCTCCAGCAGTAGCAGCCAGCCTGAGAGATGCTGGTGAAGTTGTTCTAAAAAGATGTTAAAGGTGATTTTGGCGAGGATGCACTTTGCATAATCAGTCAAAAGTGCCGATGGCGAGGGCTGGCTGAAAAATCGATTTTTATGAAGTTTTGATATAAAAATACACAAAAGTGAAAATGTACTTTTTTTTTACATGCATTGTCGGGTATGGCCAGATAACCATGGATGTGGTCTAAAAGTGTGAAAAATGTAGGCCTATTTTTCAATTCACTGGTCCTTGAAAAAGCATGTTAATTAAATTCCTTTAAAGTCCTCAATACATTGAGCGGAAAATGATTCCTTTTTTGTTCATACAAAATGAATTAACTTTGAAAAAATCTTTATTTATTTTTTACAAACATATACAGTATATACTTAAATATACAACTTAAAAGATTTCTCTACACAGAACAGCCTGAAGGCACTTGATGAAGGCAAATGAGTATGAATACATTTAATGTAAGAAAAAGACAAATAAAAATACATAAAAATACATATAAGAGACAGCTAAATCATTTTGCGCCCGTCGGCTGTGACCAATGGTCCATCGATCGTGGCAAGCGGTAAATGAGTCCTATAACCAATAGCAACGCTCACGACTAGCCTACTATCGGTTGGCAAACCCGATGACTGTTTTACTATCGTTCGGATGCTTTATGCAGCCGATGGGCCATCGACCGTTCTTCACCAGTCGCTACTAAACCTGACCCCTAACCCTAAACATAACCTCAGTAAAACCTTTGCCTAAACCTATAACCTTCACCCCCGACGAGGATATGTGACTGATAGGATAGCTGCTGCGACCGATAAGATACCTCCTGTGACAGCAAAACGGGACTCATCGGTTGCGACTCATTTATTTACCACCTGCCGATTGCAAAATTATTTCTCCCCTCCTGATAAATACAGTAAATGGCATGATCTTAAATGCTTTGGCACGGAGAATCTGTCCAGAGCCTAAGATCAGATCAGATCACATCGTTGCATGGGATCATTCTCATCTTGGCTGTGAACTCTGTCACCTGGCAACAGCTAGATGCCAGGTGGCAAAGGTGAGGTTTCACCTGGAGGTTGTATGGAAAGTGTGCGAGAGAGAGAGAGAGCTGAGATAGGTGAGACAAACTTGCAGATGGAAACATTAACCTCTTACTGTAAGTGCTTTATATTACTATATACTGTAATACTAAACTCGCCACAAAAAGTTCGGGAATCCAACTTTGGTCCATTATAGCTCCCCTTTGATAAAAACCGATTGGTATCGTATTATATAGCATTTTTATCATTGATTTGTCCCCTTTACAATGAGGTACAGCATGTAATGATCCGGCATTCGTGGAATGAGCAACACTGCTAAACATGTGTCTTGCGCTCCAATTTTTTTTGCCAAAATGGCAAATGTATGGTATTGATTGCTTTACGTTGCCTAGCAGATTGGATGATTACTCTCTTCCACAGTACAAAGTAAAAACACAACACATATTGGACATTTTTAGACTTTATTAATTTCACACTCAGTGACAGGGAACTCAGTAGCGTGTGGTATTACCAAACACAGACACAACAGCTTGGCACCTCCTACTCATGCTGCTCACCAATTCAGCCACATTTTGCTGTGGGATTGCATTCCATTCCTCAACCAGCATCTGTTTCAAGTCAGCCAACGTGGTTCTGTGGGTCACTCTGGCACACAGCTCGACCAAGCTGATCCCACAAGTGTTCAATTGGGTTGAGGTCTGGACTCATGGCAGGCCATTCCATCCTCTCCAATCCCAAATTCTGGAGGTAGCCTACTCTTTGATGATCCTGGCTCTGTGGGGGCGAGCATTGTCATCTTGGAGGATGGCATTAGGTCCCAGGTTCCTAAGATATGGGATCGCCACTGGATCCAGAATCTCATCCCTGTACCTTAATGCATTGAGATTACCTTTGATAATGACAAGATTAGTCTTGCCTCTCAGAGAGATGCCCCCCCAAACCATCACACTGCCCCCATTAAATGATGTCACCCGAGCAGTACAACAATCTGTCTGTGTTTGGTAATACCACACGCTACTGAGTTCCCTGTCACTGAGTGTGAAATTAATAAAGTCTAAAAATGTCCAATATGTGTTGTGTTTTTACTTTGTACTGTGGAAGAGAGTAATCATCCAATCTGCTAGGCAACGTAAAGCAATCAATACCATACATTTGCCATTTTGGCAAAAAAAATTGGAGCGCAAGACACATGTTTAGCAGTGTTGCTCATTCCACGAATGCCGGATCATTACATGCTGTACCTCATTGTAAAGGGGACAAATCAATGATAAAAATGCTATATAATACGATACCAATCGGTTTTATCAAAGGGGAGCTATAATGGACCAAAGTTGGATTCCTGAACTTTTTGTGGCGAGTTTATATTCCGTACTATTCAGGCTGCCTGGATTGTTTGATTTCCTTTGGCATATAACTGATGCATGATATTCCCACAGAAAATAGTTCCATTGCTTGTTGCCAAACAGAAAAATAATCTACTCTGTCGCATCCGAAAAGAACTTTTCAACCTACTGCATGCAGTCTGGGAACGTAATGCTACCATTGCATTGATGAGCCAGAAATCCTCAATCAGCGTGACCGGTTGGTCACCTTGTTTTAAGCACTGTGTCAGTCACGCCGACGTGCTCAAGGTGAGAGGAGAGGAGAGGAGAGGAGAGGAGAGGAGAGGAGAGGAGAGGAGAGGAGAGGAGAGGAGAGGAGAGGAGAGGAGAGGAGAGGAGAGGAGAGGAGAGGAGAGGAGAGGAGAGGAGAGGAGAGGAAGTCACCAAGTAGGCCTCCTGTCTGCGCTCAGTGTCCTGCGTCCCACAGTATAAGTACAAATTTGACTGCCCTTGGCAACGGTTATTTTTGTCAGAAAGACCTCTTAGTTGGCAGGAATCACTGGCTTACAATTATATTCTAACATTTAATTATTTTCTTTGGAGCAACATTTTGAATGATTTATTAATTTGTAAACTGTCGGTGTCTGAGGGAAATTGAACATCCTCCCATTAAATGGATATAAAGTGGAAATTGCATTATTCCCAGAATGACGTTTATTTTTAGGCTAATGATGGTGTGGTGGGGTTTAAATACACGTTTCAAATGGCGGGTGGTTTTGCAATTGCTTAATGTCACAAGTATACCGCCAGGGCACAATACTGTCACTTTGCTGCTGCCAAACCTAATCATTCACTATATTGAGCAACAAGCAACTATCTCTTTGTCATTATTGTTTAGTCACAAAATGGCTGAAACACTTAACACCCGGACCGCCAAAGTCGCATAAATTGCTATTTTCATCACACACATTAAGGGAAGGTAGAATTTAAAAGCATATGCTGAATCGCCATGTGCCTATGGAGATGTCCACATGACACGCGGAGCAGATGGCACAAACTACAGACATGTGCTACTGTATACCAAATGAAAGCTCAACATTTGTAAAACACACAGCAATTTGTTAAAAATGAGCAAAATTTGTGATTCAGTGAAAAGATTGCACATCATGAGCATAAACTGTTAGTAAGCGGGAAGAATCTATGCCTTGGGAAAATATGATGAGAGCTGCGTAGCCATTAGTTGCCCATTTCAAATGTTCTGTACCAACATAGCTCCAAACTATACTAAACCTTTCTGATGGAACCTCATATGAGACACTGAAATGGAAACATATCTGGATGGAGGGAGCTGTGAAGTGAAGATGGGGAGGATGGGGAAGCTTGGAGAGAGAGGGAAAACAAGTCCCTTCAGAATGTCTATTTTCCAAAACCTGGATCAAAACGACATGAGTAGTCCAATTCCAAAAATCTAACAAACATCTAGCTCAAGACCAAAAAGGGAAATTGCCTGATACTCAAATTACTAAACTAAGCTACTAAAATATACCAGACTAGCAAGTTGTCTTGTAATTTTGGGCAAAAATATTTTATTTGTTTTCAACGTTCAACTTGTGAAAATGTGTGAATTCTTGTGTGGACAACATTCGGGGGAAGAAATATATATATATATATATATATATATATATATATATATATATATATATATATATATATATATATATATATATATATATATATATATATATATATATATATATATATATATATATATATACGTATATATATATATATATATATATATATATTTCTTCCCCCGAATGTTGTATATATATATATATATATATATATATATATATATATATATATATATATATATATATATATATATATATATATATATATATATATATATATATATATATATATATATATATGCAACCAAGGACAACTTCCACAGTAGGAGGAAGGAACCGCACACTCCAAAGATGCTCATATATATATATATATATATATATATATATATATATATATATATATATATATATATATATATATATATATATATATATATATATATATATATATATATATATATATATACGTATATATACACGTATATATATATATATATATATAAACATGATAAATGGAAATTCAGCCGTGTGAACCATATTGTACATGTTTCTCAGCCCAGTGTTTGGGAAACAGTGATATAGCCCCATTGAACAGGTTGGCAGTAAAGGTAGATAATTATGCAACCTGTGTGCATAAAGGTCAAAGCAGACACTTTGAAGGATGATGGTAAAGGAGAGAAAACATAGGAGTGGTAAGCTAAAGGTTATTTAAAAATAAAACATCTGAGAAAAGTAATAACAGTAACTGAGGAGGGCTGCAATCTAGCAGGATAAAGAAATGAGAGTAGAAAAAACGAAGAGAGTCCCTGAAGACAGACACTGCAAAAGGCTGAATTTTATAAGTTCACCACTATAAAAATGTAGACAGAAGAACAGTTTAAATAAATCTACTAGCGGTGCTTGATAGGCAGCCACGTTCTGATTATAAATGCCAGCATATTTCAAGAGATCCCATTTTTTCCTTCTGTTCCCTCAATTCTCTGCAGACAAATTTGCTTTATACTCGATGCAGCTCAGCCCTGAGTGCTGAACACTAGACTGGGCATCCGGCTCTCTCTTCAGTGGACAAATGTGTGCTATCTCTCTCCATAAATTAATTGCCATCTGGTTGTGTTTGTAGTCAATTATAGAGTTGTTTGTACACCCTAACCTCCTTGTACCTCCTCTCAATGGTATGTTGTTGTGGCTTATTGTGGAAATAAACAAAATAAGCAGTCACATGAAAAGTTTGCATTGGTTTCATCTGCGATGACGTTTGGCTATAGTTAGGAAATGTGTATGTGCAATGAAGAACTTCGACAAGGCTTTGTGTTTGCGAGTTTCACCTGGAATTCTCATTATTATTTCTTTATAATGGCCTCACTAAACTTTGTTTATGTAATATGCTGGAGACTTCCACAGCTTTACACAAACAAAATAACTCCTCCATTTGGCCGTGACAGCGGCAATGCAGCAACCACACAAGTAACAAAGATTTAGATAACCATCTATCTAAAGTAGAGCCCTCCCCTCCACTCTTCCTCTCCAGGCCCCCTTTATCTCCTCTAACAGGAGCAGACGGGCTAAGTGATAGTGACAGCATTTGTGCCCAATAGGAATAGGCTTCCCTGCTCCACTGCTTCACCTCGTAGATGAGGACATGGAGTAACTTTTGGGATCCAGGGAACAGAGATGTAAAATGATCCCCCCAACGGCCCGCCGGCGGTGGAAGATGAGTTCTTATTCCCTGCCTGACAAGTGGGTGTGGGTTTACCTCACACTGCCCTTTGAAATCAATTAAAAGTATCTGCCAAACTAGCCAATTATACAAAGAATTTACATTTCTCTCTTTCTCTCGGTCTCCTCCTCTCTCTATCTCGCTTGTCAATGAACTTGTTCTTTCTCCCTGATGCGGTCCTCTCTCTCTCTGTCTCGCCTCGTCGTCCCTTTTTGTCAATTCTTTGTGTCAGTTTCTCTGTCCCTCTCCCTCCTCCCTGCTTACCTCTATCTATCATTCCCTCCCTCTCTCGTTTAAAAAAGGCTATAAAGGTGCAACAGCGAGGTGCTAGTGCCATCTTTTGACAAAAGAAGTGGCTGTTAATGACAACAGAATTAAAGATGAGAGCCTTCTCGGTGTCTCGGGAGCAGACATAAAAGGGTCATCATTCAAGGGGTTGTACCTTCCCGTTGATCTTCCGTTTCCAGGGTTTCCTGTGTGTGTTTTGGATCTCCACACTTTTATGAGATCATCTTCAGAGGAACAATGAACTTTTCACTCCTACTATCTTCATCTTTTTGTTCTATACGGCGAACTGGGGGATTTAATGAATCATCCATGAGACAGTCTCTCCCTCTCTCTCTCTCTCTCTCTCTCTCTCTCTCTCTCTCTCTCTCTCTCTCTCTCTCTCTCTCTCTCTCTCTCTCTCTCTCTCTCTCTCTCTCTCTCTCTCCCAGGGGTTCCCTTCCCATTGTCCCACCAGTCACTTTAATCTTCTTTGTCATAGTGCCGATATTTGTTAAAAGGACTATATGTATTTTTGCAACCCAAGGTCACAGTTAACTATAGAATTTCCTGTGTGTTAGTCATGCCTCCATATATGTTCACACCTTGTTAAAAAACCTCTTAAAACACACCTGTACATCAAATGTTTTCTTAGTTTGTCTTATTATTGTTGTTCTGTTGCTGTTTTTTATAATTGTTTTTGATTCATTGTTGTTGTTATATTACTTTGAAAAGGCGCTATACAAATAATTACAATTGACATCACATCTCCATTTATGGACACACCTTGTGACATATCACACACACCATGTATAGCCATCTCTCAAGCACACAAGACACAACCTCATCTAATCCTGGATAGTAGTAGAATGGAGAAGACATCAATCACCTAGACCTATTCCAGCACACAACTTTAACTGACCTGAAACCCTCTATCTCCATAATATGGAGTTGACCAATTTTGTCATTCCATAATAATAATGTTGATCCCACTTGTCAATCCTGTTCTGACAATCCATTTGTTGATCTAACCTCATCAAACCCTGTACACTCAAGACATGCTCCATAAATGGCCAGTACATAATTCATTACATATGTTGAACTGCCACACCATGCCAACCTCCAACACTCGCCTACCACTCTGTTGGCTGATGTCACTCAGGCAGACGCAGGCATGCGACCTGATATGACATGTGTTGTGATTTGCTCTGTTACACACACACACACAAAGCGGAGCTCTTACTAGTGCATTAAACATAGTTTTGTATTATTTATCCTATCATATTATATTATGCCCACAAGGGCAGATGTATAATTAAATATGTGTGTGGTTGCCTGTGAGTTGGAATACAAGTAGTGCAGGTCTTTGGAAGTTGTCCTCATTGCAAGGCACAGTGGGTTATTTACAACACACAGTGGTGACGTTGACAATGACTCATTTTGAGAAATCTGTAGCCGGTAAATTACAAACGCTTCATAAATCCACCACTTGGAAATCCCTCATTGCTATGAAGGATTATTCGCATGAAGTTGTTAATGTGTTCGTGTTCGGAACACTGGCAGCCATTAGAGTAACTGTTGACGTTCTTTCTTTTTTAAATGAGTTTGACCATCGTCATAGCACACACTCACACTCACACTCATACATACACACACACACACACACACACACACACACACACACACACACACACACACACACACACACACACACACACACACACACACACACACACACACACACACACACACACACACACAGAAACACTTGCACGCATGCACAATTTGTACAGTATTTCATCCATCAGTAGAAGTGTAGATGCATAATCAATGGTGGATGACTTAAAAGTCTACATCATGAAAACGTAAATCTCCTTCCATTATTTACAACTGAACAGTAGGAGGGGGGGCCTTATCCGACATGCCTTTTATCCAGAGGGACCTAATTCACATATCAGTGAGCCAGTATAAAAACAACATGGAACTATACCAATCTGAAATAATTGGTTTCTCC